>CAUYON010037490.1:0-42517 GCA_963573935.1 Arctocebus calabarensis | reverse complement strand
CCAAGACCAGAAATGTTGGCGTGGATGTGGAGAAAAGTGAACACTTCTACACTGCTGGTGGGAATGCACTCTAATATGTTCCTTTTGGAAGGATGTTTGGAGAGTACTTAGAGATCTAAAAATTGACCTGCCATTTGATCCCATAATTCCTCTACTAGGTATATATCCAGAAGACCGAAAATCACATTATAACAAAGACATCTGTACCAGAATGTTTATTGCAGCCCAATTCATAATTGCTAAGTCATGGAAGAAACCCAAGTGCCCATTGACCCATGAATGGATTAATAAATTGTGGTACATGTATACCATGGAATACTATGCAGCCTTAAAGAAAGACAAATACTTCACCTCTTTCATGTTTACATGAATGGAGCTGGAACATATTCTTCTTAGCAAAGTATCTTAAGAATGGAAGAAAAAGTATCCAATGTACTCAGCCCTACTATGAAGCTAATTTAAAGGTTTCATATGAAGGCTATAACCCAACTATAGCACAAGAATATGGGGAAAAGGACAGGAGAGGGGAGTGTAGGGTGGGAGGTTGGGGTGGAGGAAGGGTATTTGTTGGGGCCACTCCTATGGTGCCTCTTAGAAAGGTACAGGCGAAACTAACTAAATGTAGAATGCAAATGTCTTCATATAATAACAAAGAAAATGCCTTGAAGGCTATGTTAAACAGTTTGATGAAAATATTTCAGATTGTATATAAAACCAGCACATTGTACCCCTTTATTGCACTAATGTACACAGGTATGATTTAATAATTAAAAAAAACACACATTATTTGGAGTTGTTTTGAAGTTCTTTTTGGGGGTGTTTAATGGTAAAAATCTGAGCTCTTCCTTCTCTTATGCATAGAGCTAGAATTAGGAACACAGTCGAAAAAATTGTAGTTGTGACCTGATTAAAATCATTTGTTCAGCAGCTCGGGGATGAGGGGACACACAAGCCAAGGAAGGATGATAATGAGCTTTGGGACAACAGGTGCTTTTAAAATGTTTTTAGAATTGTTTCACTTTGCTTTATTTTTATTTGTTTTATTTTCCTTTAGGTAAGGAAAATAACTTGGAAGGAATGAAATAATTGACCTAGTTGTGATGGTTCAATAGTTTATTGTTTTGTTTTTATATAATAGGCATAAAATTGTTCTTCTTCATACACTGATGACAGGGCTATCACAAAACTCTAAAACCCTTAGGACTGGAATGTCATACAATAAAAATGCTGCCCCTAGTCTACAGCAAAATAAGAAGACCATCCTGAGCCAGGGACTGACTGTTTCCCATACAATCTTATCAACTCAATCTAAGAGTCTAACTATTATGATGATCTATTTTCAAGGTCTATATCCTGAAATTCATATTTATGTATGTCAGTATTTGTTCTCAGGAATATTAGGTTGCAGTTAAAACTCGTGTTTTATATAATTAAGTCTTATATAAGACTTATAAAAGTAAGAATAGTTCCAACCAAATAGGTAAGCAGCAAAACATTATTTAAATATTGAAGTTTTACTTCTAATAAGTATGAGGAGGCATTGCTACTAGCAGCTTCAAACAACAAACAGCAAATGATATAAAGTGGAATCATCACCATAGTGATTTGCAACTAAAAAAAGGAGTTTTAGGAAAATGAGATACAAAAAAGAAACTCTGAAAGGATATTGTGAAATTATAAAGACTTATTTGTGACTGTAAGCTAGGGCAAAACAACAAAATTACAAGCTGAAAAATGAACAAACTACTCCAGCTATCATGTGCATTGTCTTCTGATCTGAAAAACAATTTACCTAACTTACAAGATCAAAAATGATAGAAACTAAGTTGTTGCAATAAAAATAAACATTTGTTTCTAAAGGATAATTTTAAATAATAAGATTATGGAGAATTTTGAAATGTGTCATTAAATAATGAATGCAATATTCATACAAAGATGGGCTGCTCTGCTTGGAATTTTCTGAATAAGGACATTTCTACAGTTCAGATCCCATTACTCTCCTGCACCTTTACAGCCAGGGCCCTGCTTCTAGCCTGAGATCAGACTAGTACTTTAATCTAATACAGAAATAAACAGATTGGTGCTTTCAAAGTTTAGTAAAAGATAGCATTGAATTTGTAATCTGACATTTAGTTTACTGAGAACAAAGATTACAGTGCCAGCTCCGCAGTGATTATACCTGTAATAATAGAAAGGACTCATCAGTGACCTGGATTCCAACAGCACGACTTTGGAAGAGGTATCTTAAGAAAGAAGCTTCCTCTGAATCTCAGAAACACCCAGTGATAAGACGAAGGTAATTTTCCCCCCTGGGAGCAGGTAGAGACTCACCCTAACGTGCGTGAACCCTGGGTGGGGAGGAGGAGAGATGCAGGGAGGATCCTCCAGGGGCAAGGGAGGTGCGGACTATGTGCTCACACCTGCCACTCTGACCCTCCTAAAAATGAGGGGAAGCCTACAGGTAGCCAAAGGAAGGGCAAGGATCTGTGGGGACAGAGAAGCTGTTGTCTGGTGTCTCAGCAGCAAACTTCATTTCCATTCTGCTGTTGCCCAGGCTCCAGGGGGCAGAAAATGCTGCTGCTCCATCCCACGGAAGATGCCACCATGGGACGGGAGCAGCTGAACCTCCAGCACTTGTAGTCCCAGAGGACGGCTGACCTAAGGGTCGTCAAGAGGGAAGATAAACCAAACAGTGTCCTAATGAATTCAAGCTGATGGAAGAGATCAATGACAACTGTTATGAGAAAATTGAATTAGGCCAGTCAGGGATTTGAAGGCACATGAGAAAACACATTTGGAGGGTTTATTTATGTTTTAATGTAAATGGATAACATTTCAATACAGATTAATACAGCACAGTAAAAGATTAATACTGCCTACTTCTTTTAATACAGCAGTAGAAATAGTGAGAAATGTGCAGGTAGGTAGATATAACCTCATTAGCCTTCAGTAAGGTTTTTATTTTATTGAAGCCTGGCTTATTCATTTATAAAATGGAAAGACTTACCTTGCATGATTATATTAAGCATTATGTGATTCATTTATCTAAAAAATGTTTATTGAAGTAAGCACAAGGCATGCAGTTACAGCAACACAAATACACTCCCTGTTCTCAAGGGGTTTGTAGACATAGATGGGAATGACACAGACAGATATTATACTAGATGTATAATTTAGTATCAGTGATAGTTGTGATAAACTTCTCTACCTAAGCCCTGTAATTGGGGAGGACGGCAGACTTAATAATGGATACATGGTAGGCTCCGCAAGAACGTAGTAATTGAGTTAAAGGTGAGTTATGAAGATGATGAGGCTGAGAGTGAATTACTTTGGAAAAAGAAGGAGTAAGAGAAAGGGGAAGTGGAAACCCAGAGCCTATGGGGTAGAGAGAAGGGCATGGACCTAGGATTGTAATTGAAGGAGTTTGGTGATGACCAAGAATTGAAAGAAAGCGTCTATCAGCCAGTGATGTCTCATGGGCGTTTTTTGTACAACTGGCTCTCTAAGAAGGAGTTCTCATTTTTTAAATGACTAGAAAAAGATAAATGACATTTTGTGACATATAAAAATTATGTGAAATGCAAATTTCAGTGTCCACAAATAAATTTTTGTTGGAACATATCCACATTCATTTGCATATTATCTGATGACACTTTCCACGCTGTAACATCAGATTTGGGTGGCTGTGGCAGAGACCACACGTCTTGGTGTGAACTAGCAGAGTCTTCACAGAGAAAGGTTGCCAGTCCAGAATAAATGGAACATAAATTTAGGGATGAGCAAGCAATGAAAGACTGATAAGGTAGGGAGGACACCCATCATTACAATGCTAGGAATCTAACTGACATTTGTAGCGATGTCTCTAAGGGAAAATGCATTAAATAATGTCTAGATACACAACTCCTCTATCAACTTTTGGATCATAACCAGTTTTCTTTCCAAAAGTTTAAGAAATCTTTTCTTTTCTAAAAAACATTCTAGGTTTAAAAAAAGTTTATAAAAAACAACGAACATCTCTTTGTTTTCCTGGTTCTACCTAGAAAAATAATTAGCTGCCCAGTGGTAAAGAGAGATAGTGTTATTAGCAAATGTTGGCAGAGCATTTTTTCTGCTCCGTATATGTGAAGTCAATTGCACTGTGCTGTTATGAGATTGTGAGCCAAAAGAAATACCAGACTGAGCCAAATGGGCCACTTTGTTCCAGGTTACTCAAATCGGAAGGGACACATCTTGGAAAGATAATAAAGCAAATTAGTTAAGAGGATATTTTCAAAGTAGGAAACTATTGAATATTGTGAGTTGGATGGTTTTTTACACAGATGCTACTTTGAAATTTCAATCAACTGCTAATTATCTATTCTAATGGGAGTGAAAAGAGTTAGCGTTATTGTAAAAGGATGAACAACCCCAAATCATATATATTTGGCTTTGGTGTGCACTCCATGTACTTTTGGCACCTGGGTCACCTCAACAATTATATTTGCTTAATATTAAAAATTATATTTCTTGGCACTAACAAATGATGGCAGGGTGAAGTCACTTAGCAACAGGAGAAAAGCTACCTTGTATTTTAAAACATGCTGTCACATTGTACCAGCGAGGATAATGCCTGAAGATATGGGAGGGAATGGAATATTGACAATTGCCACTGTTTGCCACATGAAGAGGGCACCAGCTCAGCCTGTCCATTTTCCCATTTGCTGCAGAATTTCACACAGCCACATTTTTTCCATGATGTCTCATGACCCAATTCCAGGCCAATTCCTTGATTCCATCTCTCACCTCCATCTTCCCCAAGGCTAAGGGAGAAATGTTTTGGGCAGTAGTTGGTAGGGAGCAGAAAATGACCAAAAAGAAATATAAGAAAACTGCTCTGTTGAATCGGCTATTATGGAGTAACCTTTAGTTATATTCTTCTTTGAAAGGACCAGCTGGCAGAAAACAGCAACCTGATAGTCTGGCACATATAATATACCTAAACCTGATCATTTCCTTCTTAGTAAGGTAATTAACAGACAGAAAAGGCTACGTACAAAAGGAAACTGTCAGACAGGCTGTCAGGCTGCCACCGACGATCCTGTATCCTGCTGTTCACCATTCTGAGAAATCGCCTTTCTGCACTGTGTATCTGGGGGCCAGGGTTCGGCAGCTTTTTTGTAATCATAGAATAGGGGAAAGGTGACATATACTGGGGGTGCCAAATAATGTGCACACATTTTAAGAGATCTTTTTGGAAGTAAAATTGGCCATTCCCCCAAAGTGTACAAATTGCAGTGTACTTGTGTAGTATACCTAAGTACACTTGGCCAGTAACAGTATCTTTAATTCAACTTTGAAAAGGCATATATAGATAACAATTCTTACAATGTGTATACATTTTTTGGCACCTTCTGTATGTGCTTCAGTGTACGGTGACACTGTTAGATCCTGTGAATAGTAGACTTGCTTGAGTTCCTCACATCCACGCTGGCTTTGAAGTTGTGAGCTATATGTGGTTGGTCACTGTGTTTGGAGGCCCACATGGTAAAGAAAGAAAGGCAGCCTCCAGGATGTGAAGGTGGCCTCTGGCCAGCAGTCAGCAACAAACAGAAGGCCCCAGTTCTATACTCCCTCTGAATCCTGCCAACCAGGGTAGGTCCTTTCCCAGTTGAGTCTCTGATGGTAGCACAGCCCCAGCCAGCTTTTGCTTGCAGTCTTTTGAGAACCTAAGCCAGGCCTGGACGCTAACACATAGAGGCTCTGATAGATGTGAGGACCAATGAAGAAATCTCAAGCATTTTAATCCCAGGACATTGAAATGAACTAGATAAGATGTTGAGGCTTAGCCTTGCTGCCTCCACATGTGCTGAAGAACTTAACTTTAATGAGATTATCTCTGGGAAATGGTTCTTCAGATGCATTGTACTAAATTTAGTATGTGAAAGTTCTGAGGACTTTTGTAATAAAGAAATCTGCTCAACATTTAAAGTTAATAACTTTCAAATTATTATTTGAAAAAAATATTTTACTCAAAGCACTCTAATGTGTACTAGTTATTTATTTATAAGTATTTATTCAAGGATCTTAGTGTGTATTAACAGGCCAAGGGATGATACAGTAAGAGAGGAACTGCGGCTAAAAGAAAGGTGTGGGAATACAATGAAGGGGGCATATCTGACTACCACAATGTGTCGCACGTGTGAGGACGGCAGGGCCTGTGGCCTAGGAGTCCCAATTCTGACTATGATAGAGATCTTAAAGAAAAAGGTAAGATCAGGGTTTGGTCATCCCAATTCAACTTCTCATCAGATCAAAGAGTTTCATTAATGCCTTTAAAATGTCTTATTACTGGTAGCCATAATGTTTTATGTTAACGATTCCAGTCAAACCTTACATTATGCAGGTTGCCTATTTATAGAGCAAGTCAATTCACAGCTTTGCTGAATTTCTTAAGTGAGACTAGAAAAAGGATTAGAAAGGAATAGAATCTGGAGACTTTGGAGTAAGATGGAAAAAAGAATCTTGAAACCAAATTCTGTTGAGTCTTCTTTCCCATCAGATTAATTCCTTCTTACTCTGTCAAAGGAAACTAGTATCTTCATGCTAAAAGCTTTATGGAATCTCCCCAAAGGTGGTTCTCTCACACGGAGTGATCACTAACTCTCCTTCCACAACATGTATAGGTACGATCATTTTCCAGCCTACTTTGAATGGGAGGATTGCAAAGCTTTACCTTGGAGGAGACAACTTGTACACACAAATAATTACTAAATCATGCCAAGTTGTATTGGTAGCAAACTAGAAGATATGTGTGGGAATGGATTCTAAGATTGCTAGATCAATAAGACCAATATTATGTTGACTCAGACCAAATGTGTAATTTTAGGCACATTTTCCTGAGAATCTGAATTTAATGCAAGCAGAAGGAAATGAATGAGACAATCTGCTCGCTTGAGTGGTTGGACCATGGACTCAGTGATACTCTGAATATAATGTGTCTGAAATTCCAGAACTAATGTAAATAATGTGAAGAAATATTAGAGACATGGCAATGGTGGGGTAGATGGTTACAGGACAGGCAACTTCTTCACCTGCCCCTTTACTGTGGAACTGACAGGGCTCAGCAGACACTCAGTTATTAAGATATCAGAAAGTGTATAGATGAGAGAATCATTAGTATCTTCAGAAAACTCTTTAGCAACTGTTTTGTATCTGCTCTGTAGCTGGGATGAACAATGAGAGATACACCCACTGAAACAGGCTCCCTGCTTTTAGTAGAAATGATGAGCTCTGAGTGACAGAGGCCATCTGGCAGTGTTTAAATGCTAGAGACAAGAGGATAAAATTATGGAAATACACGGCAGGAGTCTAGTGTCAATCACAGCATTTTGATCCAAAGGCATTGATAGGGGTGATTAATTGGTCATGTTGCCCCCAGGAATTAAATAGACAGGATGTTGTGTTAAAGTGTTAATTAATTTATTTAACTGCTAAATCTCTTGAATTATAATAGGAATCCCTCCAATAAGAATTGACTGCTCTCTCATCTAACTGACAGGATTAAGTCTGTTCACAGACGCTGATCTTCTTGGCTAAAAGGGATGCTAGATATCTATCCTTGAGAACATTCCACACAGCCATGGGAAATATTATATATCATAAAACTTCATCCTACTCATTGTTTCATTAGAAAGTTTGCACACTGAAAAGAAACAAATATCCTGACTATGGAAGATTATTAGAAGCTGACTTTAATTCCTAAGAACTCAAAAATTTTTGTGGGATATTGATAGAAATGAAGACTCCTATTACATCTCAGATGGTGCAAGACCATTTGACCATCAGTTGAATGAGTCTGCAAAATTATTTTGTGATTATTTCCCTAATTCTTTAATGGACAGTAGCAATAGACATGCTCCAGAAAGCTTATTTTTCCGTATTGGCACTCTAGTTAAGAAGTAACGTTACCATGGTAACATCATAATATAAATATAAAAATTTCTCCTACCAAAGAATTGCAACAGTGGTTCTCAATCTTCCTAATGCCACAACCTGATAATACAGATGATGTCATCATGCTGGGTACTTGTATGTGGGCGTATCTGTATTTGGGTGCATAGAGGAGCTGTGTCTCGGTTCCTAAGACCATTGGAAATATGTGTTTTCCGATGATCTTAGGTGACACCTGTGAAAGGATCAATCAATCTCCCAAGGGGTCACTACCCACAGGTTGAGAACCACTGAATTACAGTAACAACCATCAGTATTTGGGAGCAAAGTTTTCTCCTTTCCTACAGATAACTGTTTTGCTTTTAAAAATTGCTTCTGTCTTGTTACTTAAGCCTGGTGCAGATCGAAATTGTTTTGCCCTGTGACATCAGGTAACCATGGGCCATGCACACTCATATACAAATTTGGATCAAGATGGTCGTGTTAGAACAAGTTGCATTGTAAGTGGCTCAGATGCCCATAACCTCAGGTCTGGCTACACCATCTCTTTTATTCAATTCCACTTGAGAGGAGTGAGGCATTCCTTATGATAAGTAGGCAAAGGAAGAAAAAAACCCAGGCCTAGCCTTACTGGCACCAGCTAGACTAAAATTCTGTCTCAGGATAGAAAAACCAGTAAATTCAGTTTTATATCATCTGGGGGTGGAGAGAGGAGACAAAGTCCAATCTTATACTGATATATGAGAAGTAGCTCAAGATTTGGCTTTTAGGAAATTAATAAGAATAAGAATAAAAGGTCAGGAACCAGGGACATTGGGGAAGAAGTGTGTCAAGGACCTCTCAGTCTAGGCACAGGAGATAGAGACACGTGTGTTTTATGTGTTTACCAAGTAGCACGGGCTGCAGTGGGGGCCTCTCTTAGGGAGATGTCATGACACATCCTGCGTATAAGTCAGACCCTCCCCAGGCTCTGCAGTGTTGTCACCAGAGCCCACATGTGGCGCTTCTGTGGTGGGAGGACTGCACCAAACTTCAGAGGCTGACAGCATGAAAGGGATGGTTTCCAGAAAGAAAACAGCCTCCTGTTTTCACAAAAGATGGGGTGCTAGGCAGCAGAAATAGCAGGTTTGCACCCCCCCTGGAATTGATGGTAGCGTGAGTCTGCATGGGTGAGTAACCAAGGGACGTCACCCCGTGGAGGGTAGCAGGCTCGGGACAGGGAAATGCCACTGGACCAAAAAGATTTCCCAACACAGAGTTTAAACACATGACACTGGGCTAAAGCTAATCAGTGTAAGAAAATATCATAGCAACCAAAAACTTCAGGAAAAAAACCTGTACAAGAAAAGCGAAGCAATCATATTATACTATGTGGCTTGCAATGAATATTTATTACTCCATATCAAAAATATACTGTGCCTCAATTAAAGATTTAATTGAAAAGAAAGAACTATGGACTACTCAATGAGGGTTGTGGACTAGTGTGAAAATGTTCTCAGTTTTAACACTGCACAGTGAAATGGCTGTGAGATAAAGGGAAGAGAAAAGGACTAATGTTCTCATCTGAAGACACGAAGAGCAAACAGATGCTATTTTTGTGGAGTGGATGTTGAAATTAAATTGTGTCATTCTAAATAATAAAGGTGAAAAGCAGAAACTCTGAAAACTGTGTTACTGTTATATTATGAGTAGGGAATGGGTTGGCAAGGTCATATGGCCCATTCCTCACTAATCATGATTGTCAGGAAGGAGAGAATGCATCAGATGGAGAGAGAAACAGCAAGATTATTAAATAGAGTATGAAAAAATGTGGACATGAACATCAGAAGAAACATCTCAAAGAGTTGATGGAGGATCGCTCAGCGCCTGTGGCTCAACGGGTTAAGGCGCCAGCCACGTACACCTGAGCTGGCGGGTTCGAATCCAGCCCAGGCCCGCCAAACAACAATGACGGCTGCAACCAAAAAAGGACCGGGCGTTGTGGCAGGCACCTGTAGTCCCAGCTACCTGGGAGGCAGAGGCAAGAGACTCACTTGAGCCCAGGAATTGGAGCTTGCTATGAGCTGTGATGCCATGGCACTCTATCCAGGGTGACAGCTTGAGGCTCTGTCTCAAAAAAAAAAAAAAAGAGTTGATGGAGATTTATGAAGGGGAAGCGGTAGAAGACTATGAGCAACATTGTTCAGTTGAAGTGCAGGATTTCCAAGGTTGAAGGAACTGTTACTGAGAGATAAACATGGATATGTAGCTTTGGGCCAGATTTTTCAACTCTTTTATTCTTGGAATAGGAACATAACATTCATGTCAAATGTGCTGTAAGCTCTTTGGAGTTTTCGACAAAATCAGATCGTGTTATAGGAAAATAAATCTGGAAACACAATGTGTAAAAAAGTTTAAAATGTGAAGGGTTCAGAGACGGATGATTTATTTAACAGTTCTTCCATAATCCAGGAAAGAGGGAAGTCGTTATAAGAAAATCATGAATTGCTAACATTTATGAAATCCTCAAAAAGAACAAGGATCCCACTGAGTTTTGTTTCTAGACTATCACATTTTATCCAGAACCATCACACTATTCTTATTTATAGACGATGAAACCAAAGTTTATGTGAATTAAATAATTTTCCTAGTTATGTGACCCAGGGCAAGTGACAACTAAACCCCTCTGTGCCTTTGTTTCTTCATCCGTAAAATAGGCAACAGAAGACCACCTTCTCCTTCTTCACTGGTTTTCATGAGAATTACGTGGGATTCAAGAGTCACTATATTTAAAGGCTCAATGGAAATTGATTCTTAATAGCATTGTTATCATCATCATTGTAATTAAAACTAAAACACACACAAAGGACACAGAAAGCAATTGTTGCTATCAGAGACACCTAAATAGGAGCCAGAGCTAATTAAGTTCTCCATGGGATAATCTGCTCAGAATTTACATAGTATTTTGCTAACAAATACTTAAGAAATACTAAAATTAAGTTAATCCAGGAATTCCAATGGAACTATTTTCTGAATAAGTTTGTCACATAAGATTTCCTTTTCCAAAGTTATGGCACCATCGCCCCAATCACAGTTGTGGCACCACTGCCCCAGTCAGCATGGCTTCCACATCACCAAGGAACAGAGAAACTGGTGCAGTGGCGCCAGTTGCACAGAACAGTCCCTTTCCTCTTCTCAGACCCTCGACTCTCCTATTACCCACTTCCTACTTCTCAGAGAAAATAGAAGTCATCACGGGGGACGCACCTTTCTTTGCTTTCTGTCGGCACCAGTGGTGAATGTGCCCTTGTAACCAAACCTACACTACACGTCCTGTCATCCCAGTTCTAAAGGATGCTGAGTCTGTCCTGTGGGATGAGCCCCATCTGTGCCAAAGTCCTCTCCTGGCACTTGGGAAGATTTTCTTCTCTTCACCACGTTTTTTTCTGCAATCTTTAGCTTTTCCCTCTCTACTGGATTCTTCTGAGCACATGCAAACATTCTTCATCCCTCAATCTTAAACAACCCCATCAGCTACACCTTTCCCCTCCCATACTCTAACCACACATTCCCAAAGCATCATTTACATTCTCCATCTCCACCTGCTCCCCTTCCTGGGCCTGCTGTAGCCCCTGCAATCCACTTTTTTGCTTCAGTAGAATGTCTCTCATTAAGGTCACCAGTGACTTCCCAGTGACACTTTAGCTTTATCTTTTGCAGCCTCTCAGCAGCCCTTGGTCACAACCTGCCTCTTGAACTGTTTCCAAGACTCTCACCCCCATGGCTCCCCTGCCTCTTGAAAGTTCCTGCTCTGCATTCTTTCCTTCTCCCTGTGTCTTTTTGGCTCCTTCAGCTTTCCATCCTACCCACACCCCTTGGAGAGACACTCCTTCCATGGCTTCTGCTACAGCCCATGAACTGGTCACTTTCATTCTTATTGAAATCCAGCCCAGACGTCTTTCTTGTGCTTACTATTTACATAACCAAATACCAACTAAAACTCTCCTGATAGGTATCTTTGTGTGTCAAACTCAAAATGCCCAAAACTGAATATGAAAACATATTCTCAGTAGCTGGTGCCCCCCACCCCACATACTCAGTGCTGGCCTCTCTCATGTTGCTTCCTCCTCTGCGGAGCCCCCTCTGCCCCCACATGCCCACTGCTGCCCTCTCCCACATCCTGACCTCTAGCCTTTCTGGTGCATTAGTGGAAGGGCCTCATGTAAGACCTGCACGCTCCATTCTCATTCATGCTCAATCCCTCATCCATAGAGGCAGTGTCAATTATTAAACAGACACAAAAATCATTATCCCATTCACTTGCATGAAGCTATTTTTTAATATATTATTTGGTCACATGTAGGCCACAATCCAGACCCTTAACATGACTGACAGATGCCTCATCAAATCCTCTAACTCATCAATCTTACTTTCTCCTTCCTTTCAATCCATCAGCTCCTCTTTTTTTAAAAAAGTCATGATCATATTTCATTAAAACCACAGGATTAAGCATTAAAGTTAGAAGAGTTGTTGCACAGACGTTTCTAACCCAGCTTCGGGAGCCTGGCTGCCAGGGGGTCATCCCAGGCTCTTCCAGTAACTGGTTGTGACCTTCAACAAATTATTTAACCTGCTTCTTAGTTTCCTCATCTGCCAAACTAGGATGCTAGTAAAATGTTTCTAGTCCATAGCAATATTGTAAGAACTAAACAGTTAACTTCATGTGATGGGCACATAATGAGACCTCAGCAGTGCTGTTGAGATTTTATTAGAATAACTTCCTTGCAATTATTCTAACTCTCTTCATGTTTTCCCTAAGATGTTTGCTGCATAAATGCTGCTGCAGAAAAAGAACACACATACATCTCCTGTCTATCCCCACATAGTTGCTGGATTCCTCAACACACAAGTAAACAGATTATAAAAGACCTAGGCTCAACAGGTTCTGTGCCACTGTCTGATGAAACTAGAGGTTCTCTAGTCAGATGACACTTCTGCTCTTCTGCAAAGATTATTGAACAACTTTTCTCAATTTCAAAGCACCTATCCTCATTTTGGGCAGATGGCTTTTACCGCACATTCAACTGAGAGATTAGAAAATTTTAGACTGAAACTCCATGATCTTCTCATCACTGAGCCAAAAACCCTACAGTGTCAGTCTACATTCATCCCATCCTTTCAGAGGAGGGAGTGTCTGTTTTCTTACCAAAGAATGACACACATGTCCAGGGCCACGTCACCACAGCTCCTCAGAGACGTTGTCCCTGCAGGGACTCCCACTGCAGCCTTCCTTCCTTCCTGCACCTGCGTCCTGCTCGCTGCTCCCAGGGATGTGCCCGGTGCTTCTCCCCACTCCTTTCTTCTCCGCGTGTCCCCCACGACTGCTGCTCTGTTTCCCCTCCCCTCAAAGCCGGGCTTCTCAGTCCTTTCTTCACTGGTTTCTGCTTTCCCTCCTTGCACTCACTCCCACTTGAACTCTCACCATGTGAAAGCTTTAGAATTACCTACATCAATTTATTTTCTTCTTATTTCCTAGTTCTGTTCACCTAAATGTGATAGGTAATTTTAAAAATCTATATCAAAACATGTCTAGAATAATGTCTTCTGGTGAGTATAAGCAATGAAGGAAAGCACCAGGTTGTAGTTTAGTTACCCACTTTTTCTTTCTTTTTTTCTTAGTGGAATATGCAATATCAACATGTCTTACAAGCAGTGCCTCTGACATAGAAATGAACAGTGCCACAACTCATGCAGGCTTTCCTAGGTCCAAATCCAGAACAGAAACTTGCAGTTATTCTCTTTCAGAAGGAATTCTCTTCCTTTTCTTCTCAAGGGACTTCTCTCAATCATAAATTTGTTTGTCTGTTTTACAGATGTTTCTTTGGCTGGGATCTTTGAAGGCAAAGCTACATCTCGTTGGTTCATCCCACTGTACACTCTGCCCACAGAACCTCTGGGTCACAACAAATTAGAGTCATATATCTGAGGGTTCACCAAATTAGGGTGAACCCTGACTCAGGGTTCACTCTGAATCAGGGAGGGGTGAACCTCCCTCCTTTGGGGAGGTTCCTGTGTGTTACTAATGGAATGTTAGCAGCTGTAGGTTACAGTGAGATAAAAGATAGTTGACTGCTTTTTGCCATAGACTTAGGTTATCAAACACTAAAACCTTGCTATCAGACGCTTTAGCATGAGAACACTCCAGTGATTCTCAAACTTCCTAATGCCACAGCCCTTTAATACAGTTCCCGTGGGTTGTGACCTACAGTTTAGAACTGCTGCTCTAGACCTTAGTGAAAGAAGACGTATCAAAGGCAACTGGTTTTTATTTAGTGTGTAACTAGTTAAACGCCTACACAGTCCAGGTGAAACTTATTAATGAAATGGACCAAATGTGAAGTCAGGAAAAATCTTCTGCAAGAATGATTGCAGACCTAAAACATCAAGTTTCTAGAAGATAGAATAAAATATAAACCCAAATATATCCCTGGAAATTTCTTGCACAAATCCAAAACAAATATTCCCCATCTGGGTTTCCCTTTGTGCAACCATGGACATGACCTAGAGTAAAAGCAATCATCATGTAATCCCCCAAGTCCTTAAGCAAAGAATAAATGCAATTTTCCATTCTGGATGCAAAAATATAAAAAGTAAACTCTGATTCAGAGCAGGTGTCAATGCTTAAGTGGATCATAAATTATAATTAAATATAAGCAGTGCCTTATCTCACTTTTTGATCTAAGTTTTTCATTTTAGAGACAAGATGAAATTATAAAAAGGCCTAAATGAATTAAATTTCCCTGGACAGTGAGTGGTTATCCCTTCGGTTCTGGATGAAAAGCAGTATTAGTCCAGGAGAATTCATTACATGTTTACATTTATGTAGACGCTATCTTTGCAGCTATTGTACAATGAAGACACATATCTGAATCACAGAAGCAAGTAAATTAAATGTCTACAACTTGCATTTGAAAAATCAATTATGAACTATAACAACAGACCTGTGAAGATGAATAAAATATAATGGTTTCCTTCGTCCTGGGGATGATGTGAGATTGAATGAGAAAATATGACTAACGTGCTCTTTGAAAATGTAGTAAAAATGCATGAGATTAACAGTCTTCATTATTTATCCTACATTTTCTGGCTTATTAATTTATATCTGGTTTTGAAAAGATTAATGTTATCATTTTGAGTTTAAAATAACATGTGAAATAATGACTTTGAATGAATTATATGTAAATTCCTAAAGGAAAATATTTGTTTCTAATGTGTAAAATGAGTTTTAAAAATTTGGTTTGGTGTTGAAATCCTTTCTAAAAGATGTTATGCTGAAAATATATCAGGAGAGGGCAGTAATGCTTCACACTTGAATTCAAATATTATTCTATTTCTTCAACTGGACAGGAATAGACAGTCATTTCAATTTTTCATTGCAAATCAAAGCATAATTATAAGTTAATGTCCTACCCCTCCACCAACCTCAAAGGTCATAGGACTATGTTCTAGAAATGAAAATAAATTGTTAGTTTTAATTACATGTAAAATAAGTATTATATGCTCTGGAAGAGCTTGTTTTTTCTTGGTTTTACTCTTCATCTTTGGATTGAATGAGATATCACTGGTAGAATAGATACCAATATCCTTCTTATATTAAATTCTATGCATTTTATTTTAACTCAAATATTTATCATCCTCATAATTTAAATTGCTTCAAATTAAATCACTGTGTGTTGTAGCCTCTGAGTTTCTCACTAAAGACACTTAAATTTGCTTGAATTAAATAAAATGAATAAAAGTAACAAATTTAGTTTTTTGTAATCCAGGTACTTTCTCTTTTTTATTACAGTTTCAAGTGTCCGAAAGAATTAAAAATAGTGAATAATAGGTGCTCCCCTAAATTGTGTGTATTTGAATCTTGCCTCTCTTAGAATCTTAGAAACAGAGTGTATTTAACTTGGGCATAAGACATATTCAGAGGAGGATACTGGTATCAGAGGAATAGCCCTCTCGTGACCTATAGAGCAGCAGGGCCCAAGACAAAATTCCCAAGTAAGCAATGCAGTTGGAGTTTTCTGATGCTTGGGTACTAACACCCAATGCAAATCAAATCTAGCAGAACCAGGAGCAGCAAGTGGAAACCACACTGGAAATCAGGTTTGGGGGCAAGCCCCACAAGAGCTTGTAATAACTAGAACTACCGCATGGAGTAAAGGCTTGCATGAGAAATGAATTTGACCTGCCCTTCAAGCAGGGCATGGACAATGGTGATTGAAGACGGGGGTATCCAGGAGTTGAACTAGGTGGCCTTGGAGTCGGGCTGCGGAGTCGTGCTGCAGAGCCGGGATGTGTTGAAGTGAACACATCCTTGTGGAGCACTTGTGAGGGGTAAGGACTGTCTCTGTGGACCTTCCGCATGCCCCAAGTTCTACATTGGTGCCATCCTAGAGCCTGAGTTTGAAAAAGCCATCACTGGGCTTTCCTTTTTCTTCCAAACTGTAACTTACTCATACTTCTAACACTGGTGGTTTCTGAATTTCACAAACAGGTACATGCTACAACAAAGAACACTCTGGAATGGATTAATGCTTCTCTCTCCTCCTCGGGTGACTGTGGTGGGTCAGTGGTAGTAGGTGCTACATCTGGGTGCCAAGCACCGAGTTCGGATGTGCCCACACAGAGCCCATCTAAACTCACAACCCGTTTTCAAACACCCTGTTGTTTTCCCATATGTTCAGTCCCCCTTTCCCTGAAATGCACTAATCTATATTCTCATTATACACAAGCCCCTTCTTCATTGCAACAGCCTCTTTTATAATTTTTGATTTTTTTTTTTTTGTAGAGACAGAGTCTCACTTTGTCACCCTTGGTAGAGTGCTGTGCAGTCACAGCTCAGAGCAACCTCCCCCTTCTGGGCTTAGGTGATTCTCTTGCCTCAGCCTCCCGAGTAGCTGGGACTACAGGCGCCCACCACAATGCCTGGCCATTTTTTGATGCAGTTTGGCTGGGGCTGGGTTTGAACCCACCAACCTCGGTATATGGGGCTGGCGCCCTACTCATTGAGCCACAGGTGCCGCCCACAACAGCCTCTTTTTTGAGGCACAAGGTTGAGTTTCCCTTTATCTCATCATGTCTGGCCCTTGTACAGAGTTTGCTTCCCAGAGTTACTTCTCCATCAGCCAGTGCCTGTGTGGTCCCTTAGCACACAGCCCTGGGCCACAGAGGAACTTCAGTCCAGGCCCCTGACTGCTTCAGGGTGCAGGACAGACACAGAAGGACCTGTGAGATGCCTACTAGATGGCCCTCCAGGAGGCATTTAGTGCGGCCACATGATATGGCCCCAGTGTCCGGCTCAGGCTTTAAATGAGTTATCTCACTTATTAATATTCACCGCCACTCTCTAAATTATGCATGAGAATTAGTAATAAACATCAGGAGCCCTATCCCTAGCTGACTAGGAACTGAGCCTATAACATCCCGAGCCAATTTGGTTGACCCACAAATGGAAAACAAATCATAACATGTCTATCAACCAAAAATGTGATAGCTTACACATAAGTATAAGCTTAACTTACTAAAACTGTTGAAGGAAGCACAAAAGTTTGTATAATTTACTAAAACTGTTGAAGGAGGCACCAAAAAATCACCAGAACCAGAACTGATCTTAAACAGTATTTCAATGGATTCCAGTTCCTTGTAGTTCCCAAGAACAGAGACATAATATTTTTATCGTATTTGCTATTATCAATCTGTAGTTACACAAAACACTTGCAACTGAGAAGTGACACTTTCCTTATTTATAAGGTGATTAAGAATGTTACCAACCTCAAAGGAATAGTTTGCAAAGCACACAAGATCGTGGCAGCAGCCGGCTCGTGCTAGACGCTCTTCAGAGGCAGCTCCATCGGCGGGACGTCCTTCCTAGGGCAGGCCCTGTGGCTCTTTATTCACTGTGGATCTTTCAGACCAAGGCAGCTCCTGGCACATCATGCACCCTCAGGAAATCGCTGCTGGACAGTCCCACATCATGCCCAGGAGTGTGGGCACTGGCACTGATAGCAGGAACTGAACTAAGTTACTATTCCACCTCCTTTTACCTTATTACCTTTGAAAATGACAATGATGATACTGATCTCAGAGTGACTGAGGATCAAGAAAATGCTTATACAATATTTAGAAAAGCCCTTGGGATACAGTAATGAGTGGTAAATAATTAACTACAATCGTATTATCTCTATTACCATTTGGGATAAAAGATCCAGTCTTTCTAGAACTTTCCAGGTTACCTCAGTGCATGAGCTGTTACAAATGAGAAAATTAAATTTCAAAGATTTATATGACTTTCACCTGGTGAACTTAAAAAGCTCTCTAAGTAACAACCTCAGGTTTCAAAACAAGGTTTGTCCAATTCTCCCAACCACAATCTTTGGCACCAAGCTACATTATACCTAGTCCCATGTCGGTTGATTTAAAATAAATACAGCTCATTCATACAATCAGTTAATAATTTAAGTGGCAGTTGGTATGAATTAATCAGAAAAAGAATGTAATGTTCATATATTTACAGCATCCTCTAGTCCTATTTTAACTTTAAAGCAGCCATTTAGCCCCTTGCCAGCACTTGGACCAAAGAAGCCACAAGTGTATAAGTGGGTAGTGTGCAAAATAATTTTTCGTGTGTGCAAAATAATTTCAGGAAAAGGGGTGGAGAGGTTCAAGGAGATGGATCTAGGGCTTCAACTCACACAGCATGGAAATTTGCTAACTTCCTAAGGGGTTGCTCTGGCCAGGCTAAGGTGAACATGGTGGGTTTGCCATTGTAAGCCCATGATGGCTCATGCAGTCCTGTGTTTCAGATGCGACCACCTCTTTATTTATTTATTTATTTTTTAAAATTTTTATTAAATCATAATTGTGTACATTTGTGCAATCATGGGGTCACCTCTTTATTACAGAGCAAACCCTGATACATTCTCCTGGGCTAACAGAAAGCCCTCTTGATCTTTCTCTGTCCAAACCACCCCACTGCTACCTTGGTTTCCAGCAGACTGGAAGTCCAGTCATGTGACCTGATTGGCCATATCAGATTCTACTGATTTTCATATTCTTAGGAGGTATAACAAGTCGGTCCTTGGCACACTTTTGTCATTTTCATTAGATCGTTTATCCTTGGAGGTTTCAGAGAAAATAGACAAGAGCAACTTGAGCCCAGGCAGTGGGTCTTCTAAGGAAAGGACAGTCAACATGACATTTTTTAAAGATCATACACCTGATGAGTGGGTTAATAAAATGTGGTATATGTACACCATGAAGTACTGCTCAGCCATTAAAAATCCCCAGAACTCACAAGGGTGAGCTAATACATTTTGTAATAACCTCACTAGAACTGAAGACCTTTCTCCTAAGTGAAGTGTCACGAGAATGAAAAAGCAGATGACACATGTACTCGCCATTAAATTGGAACTAATCACTCATCACTTGTACACAGAGGGGAATAAAACTCAATGGAAATGGAGTAGGTGAGTGGGAGGGGAGAGTTGGGAATGGGTAGAATCCCACAGGAGGGGTACGATGCCCACCCCACTGCATGGGTGAGGGTCGCACTTACAACTTTGACTCAATCTTTGCAGAAACAATTCCTGTAGCCAGAATATTTGCACTCCTATAATATTCTGAAATTATATATATATATATATATAGAGAGAGAGAGAGAGAGATCATACACCTGAAATTCCTTAATAATCTAGAATCAATAAAGTAATTTCTTAATTAACATAAGTTTATTTTTTCTCTTCAGCATTATAGTTGTCCTTGGGGTGAAGTAGGAGGAGATGAGGAAGCAAGCAGGTGCTCCCTGCACCTAAACTCCAAAACATTTCATTAACTCGTAGAATTAACTCGTTTTCACTCTGCATCCAGGTTGTGGAATGCAGGGATGAAGGATTTGCCTGTGTTGGGATGAAAGTCCATACCATGACTCATAACAACTTATTGTTAAGAGGAATGCCTGGTTAATGTTTAATTTTGTAAAAAGCAAAAAGAAAGTTTTCTTATTAACTTTCAATTAAGGTTTCAATTCAAATACTTTGAAGCATTAATAATTGCTGACCTTAAGGTATATTCATCTGTCGACCACTGTGCTACATATTTTCTCTGGTCTTTTGAATGCGAATGTAATCAGCCTTTAAGCTTTAGCTCCAAATGATAAATCAACAACTATAATTTCCCAGAGAACTTGTGGGATGTCTTCTGTCCACCACTGACTCATTGTAAATATTGTGGAAACTTGTGCACCACTCCCACCTTCATTTCAATACATAAAATCTCAGATTTGTTGATTGTTATGTGGAAATTAATTTTGCAATATAAAAAAGTAATATAAAATCCCTTTGTTTCAAAAAACAAATTGGAAACATGTATGGTCTTGTCAGTAGAATTTAAAATGTCACTTTCCTGTACACCCCTACGGGAATTATTACTATGTTCTTTCATGAAGATGAATAGAATGGCTGCATTGAGTCCTCGTGGGCTTTTCCAGTCTGTATGTCTCCCACTTTCCTTTTTCAAACTTCCGCCCTCCACGTGACAGAGGGAAGACTTTTGAGACCCAACATGCATTGGCCATTACTGGTCACTCTGCTAAGCATTTGTGTGTGTGAAATCTTAAAAAGCCCACAAAGTAAGTGTTAGTATTATCTTCAGTTTAAACATTTGAGATGTGAAGCAATGAAATATTAAACATTAGCTCATTAGTGGCAGATGTTAGATTTTTTTAGTCCAGTGTCTTTACTTCTGTACTTTTATAAGGATTGGGCTAAGGCACTAGAAATGTAGAAATCAAAGAAACATTCTGCCAAGGAGCAAAACCATAAAAGACAACATAAAGACGGAAGAAAAAAGAAATCAGAGGATACGATAAGAGGAAATACTTTATTTAGTAAATGTGATGAGGGACATCACTAAAAGGGAGTGCCCATTGCATGCTACACACCGTGCTGGGCACTTTGCCCTTGTTATCTTTATCTAACGATCACATGTAATGTCTAAGGAAGCTAAGGAAGGCATTGTTGCCCCATTCTAGAAATGCAAAATAAAAAAAGAAAAGAAAGCCTCCGCAGCAGATTGGAGAGGGGATTGCGGGCCAGTGGAATGAGGGTATGAGTGACATTTGCCACTTCTGGGCCTGGCTCCTATAGGCTCCCACCTGCTCTTTCTCCCTCCCTTCACCTGCCAGTTGACAGCAAAGCCTCCTACAGCAGACTCAAAGCCATAGGTTATAGGAGAGCCACCATGTGGAAGAAGTCAGGATCCCCGAGGAGTGGCACGGAGGGACAGATGACCCTTCATTGCGCTAAGCCACTGAGAGTTGGAGGTTGCTTGGTAGAGCAGCCAGCTTGCCTCATGCTTGCTGGATGTCACTGAGAGTTTTTGTTGTGAAAATGCCTCCAGGATGTCCAGCTTTATTGGCATGAACTGACACTTTCAACAAATTATGGGGTAGGGGTAACATTAATGTTCTCATCTTCAAATTTAAGTGGGAAACGGAAATTTATGCCATTTTGGCACTATTTGCCAATTCTTGTTGAAATAATTGCTAATTGGCCCCCTGAACTCCTGTAAATAGAACAAATAGAACGTTCAGTACTCTTTTAAAACACCAGCTCTCAAATTTAGGGTGCAGAATAGTTGTCAGGGAAATATTCAGATTCTCATTCACAAAGTTTGAGGCCTGGGATTTTTCAGTTCTGGGAAACATCCAAGTGACTCTGACACAGTCATTCCAAGACCAAGCCATGGTGAGAAAAATCTACCAAGCTCTAAGGTTGGTGACGTACGAGCAACAAGGGACCACGCAAAGGGACATGGTTTGACGTGCACTGCAGAGGACTATGAGGCACAATCTGTGGGCAGGACATGGTAGATACAGGGTAAGAGGATCCGACGTCAAAGGGAATGTCGGGAAAGATGCAGAACTCATCTTTGCTTCTTCGTATGCCCCTGGCATCACAGCAGGCCAAGGAAGCTGGAAGTTCAGCTGTTAATACTGACCTGTTTCTCCCATCAATTTACTCCTTACATATTGTATGAATCATTATTATATAAATAATCTAAATAGTGCTATGTACAATCACCTATTAGAATTTACTTATTTCTGAAATTAAGATCCCCTTAGGATAGGTGGAAGTTATTTTTAATAGCTCTGAGTTATCTTTGGATATGTGTCACTGAAACTGACCATAAGAAGATGATGTATAAATTAATTTATTTGCTCTTGATCACTCAGGAATTTATTCAAATGAAGATGACAGCATTTCCCCTCCGATAAGCTCACCATTGTGTATTCCTGGCCTCTCTCCCTTTAAGGTGAGAGGATGGAACAGGTTCCATTACGTTCCATCTTGGCTTAATCCCTTGCTGTTACTAGAAGTGGAAAATGCAATTAAATGTACTTCTGAAACCTTCCCCCAGAGTGCTGTTTACAATATTGCCTGCATTAGACAGGCTGAGCACGCGATGCAGCCACTTCTCTTTGCATCTGGTGGCTTTATGAAGCTTTGGGAAACCCGTTTGTAAATTAAAGTGTTCAATCAGCAGCTCTAAGAATAAATCCCAGTTTGTTATAAAAAAAATACAGTTTAAATAAACACTCTTCTGAGTTTTATTTGGAGTAGGGTTTCAGACTGGGAGGGCTAGCAAAAGCTCCCATGGGGGCTAAATTTGGGCTCCATTTTGCTCCCAAAAAACAGTCAGTGAAATTTTAATACTAACAGTGCTTAAAATTACCTTAAAATAGGATTCTTAGCCAAGTAGGATTTTTCCTCCTTCACCATCAATTGTTAATCCATTATTTAGATAAGCAGAAACCACCATGGAAACTGCACGGTTTTTAACTGCAGGATGTTGTTTTCTTGTGTGACCATATGTCCCATTTGTGTCTCTCCCAGAGAAAAGTGTTAACTAAGGTGATAAGGTGCCAAAATAAGAGGAAATGTCCTTGAACCCACCTCAGATGCGCTGGGTGGCTGTAGTCAGGGTACACACCCTCTCGGTGACACATGCCCTTATCTAAATAGGTGTCCTCAATTAGAGATGTATCGGACACATTTTGTACTTAAAATATCCTTGCTTTGCCTTTCATTGGGTATGAATCTGATGTGGTAGATATATAGAGAGAGCATTTCTTCAGTGTATTTCCCCATATCCAGAATAGGGATGGCCAAGTTCCATATCACCACTTTCTTCTGAGTATCTTGGTTCTCTCTCAAAAGAACTGTTTTCTCTTTTCGCCAACCTATTACCACGTTCTCAAGCATCCAGCATGGGGCAGACTAGTTCTGGGAGATGACTGAACCAAAGCTCCTGACCTGACCTTGGGCGTCATTCATTCTCTTCTTCCCATGCCCTTTCTTCTCTTCTTTCCTTTCATTTTCACTGTTAATAATGTCTCTCCTTTGATGCAGAATAATAGCCAGCTGCATCTCTGCCGTGCACTGCTCACCCTAATGGAAGCCGTTTTAGAGTGCTGACTTTTCACTCCTCCGTCATGTCTGTGCCCCGTCCCCACTCTCCCTCGGCCTCGCCAGCCATCACTCTTCTGTTAGTGTGTTAAGTAAACACGAGATGACTCGCAATCCTCTTCAGTAGCAGGAACAAATGTGTTGAGAGCCTGATGGAAATCAAGCACAGCGATAAGTGCTCGAGATCAAAAGCGACATCACAGGAGGATATCAGTCCTTGTCTTCCCCAGACCCTGCCATCCACAAACATTCTTGGCCTCAGCAGAGTTTCAGCCCGACTGGTTCACAAACTGAACTGACTGAGGCAACCTGCCTTTCAACCTTCTCAGGCCCACCAGGCCATGGGGTGTCTTGATCCCAGGAAGATTAAAAACCCAGGAGCTCACATATCACAAGATTTCTTTCACCCCCACTGTATTCACCAGTTGAGTTTATAACCAGACTTCTGGCTCTGTTTTTCAGTTCAGCCTTCTTTTCCCCTATTTGAATTAAATGTCTTAACACAACTCCAAGCCCTCTGAGTCAGTGCCATACACTTACAACTGTGTGTTATCAGCTCCACATTTTATGAATGACTTTGAACTTTGAATGAAGATCTGCACTCCCTTTTGTGTCCCCCCAACACTGAGTATTTCACACAGCAGCATGTCTGTTGGAGTGCCTACCTCTCAACCAAATAGGAGCTGTACATAGAAGCACTTGCCAGAAGACAAGGTGATCAGGTGAGAGACTTCTGGTTGACTCTCCAAAGGTGTCCTCTATTGGTTAGTCTCACACTTCCCATTCTGTTCTTTTAGGCCTGGCTTTCATCTCCTCATCCTGACACCAGCACCAGCTTCCTAGTTCCCATCATGGCCCAGAATTCATTGCACCATAATTATAACAGCAGAGCTCCTACCCCAGAGAAGGCTTATAATATAGGTAGAAAAATGAATATTATGTCAATAAATAATGTGAATCAGTATATAAATAAAATACAAGTCAGTTGTATTTATAATACTCCTACAAACCATCTATCCCCCCAAAAGGGAAGCAAAATAGATGAGAAAGTAGAAAACTAGTAAAAGTTCTGTAGAGGAAGAGGTTTTGAGGTGGCCTATGAAGGAATAAAAAGCAGAGAGAAGAGGTATCATTCAGGAATAAAGACTAACTTTAGAATTTAAAGATGGAAAGTGGAAATGTTTTGGAGAATTCTAGAGTTCATTTAAGATAGAAATGGGAAATCTTTAGAGAAATTCAGGCAGAAAGAGGGTATAAATGAAAGGCTAAATAGTAAAAAGTTCTGTACTGACAGCCAAGAGATTTGGATGTTAATTTAAATTTTGCCATGGCCAACATACATGATTACATACAAATTATTTATCCCACTTACACAGAACTTGGATTGTCTCCTTTATGTTTTAGGCATGATGAAGCATGTGTAGACTGATAATTGCTAAACCATTTACAGACTACTAATATAATTATATCATAAGGTGTGTCTATGACTTATTCTTGTGAATGACTTTTAAGACTTCTGAAGAAAAGATGACTGTGGGATTAGGAAAATGTGTAAGGAGTGCTTTGTCTAATGAATAAGAAGGCAAACGTGTAAATTATTTGACTTGTATAATTATGGTGTGAACTGGCTTAAAAGCTTCAAAGGGCAGGATGACTATGTTGTAGGAGCTAGTGCAGCTGGTGACTTTACATCGAAGCCAATGATCACTTACCATTCAGAAAATCCTAGAACCCTTTCCAGTTATGCTAGATTACTCTGTGCTCTGTTATGAAATAGCAAAGCCTGAATGACGGCACATCTGTCTATAGCTTGTTTACTTAATATTTTAAAGCTGTTGTTGAGACCTTCTGGTCAGAAAAAAAAAGATTTATTTGAAAATATTACTGCTCACAGACAATGCACCTGTTTGCCCAACAGTTCTGATGGAAATGTAAAAGGAGACTAATTTTGCTTGCAAACACAACTTTTATTCTATACCCCATGGATCAAAGAATAATTTTGACTTTCAAACCTTATCTAAGATATATTTAATACATTTTTGGAAGGCAATATCTTCCATAGAGAGTGATTCTCCTGAGCATCTGTGCAAGAAAAACTGGAAACCTTCCAGAGAGGATTCAGCATTCCAGATAACATTAAGAACATTTGTGATTCACAGAAGGAGGTATCAATATTAACAGCGGTATGGTAGAAGCTGAATTCAGTCCTCATGAATGACTTTGAAGGATTCAAAACTTCTGTGGTGGAACTAACTGCAGATGCGGTGAAAATAGGCAGAGAACTAGAATTAAGCATAAAGCCTGAAGACATGGCTGAATTGCTGCATTCTCCTGATCGAACCTGAATTAGGATAAGGGGAGCTGCTTCTTATGGATGAGCAAAAAAAGTGGCTTCTTAAGATGGAAACTACTCCTGGTGAAGATGCTGTGACCACTTAGCATGACGTTCAGAATATTGTACAAACCTAGTAGATAAGCTACAGGGTCTGAGTGTATTGACTCCATTTTTGAAAGAAGTTCTGCAGTGTGTAAAATGCTATCGAATAGCATCACATCTGCAGAAAGATCTTTACTGTTGACTTATTTTAAGAAATTGCCATAGCCACTCTAACTTCCAGCAAACACCACTGTGACCAGCCAGCAGCCATCAACACTGAGGCAAAAATATTACAACTCACTCTAGGCTTGGATAAGTGTTAGCACCACTGTTTAGCAAGAAAGTATTTTTGGTTCAGGTACATATATTTCTTAGATGTTATGCTGCTGCACATGTAATAGACTACTGTATTGTGTGAACTTAATTTCTATATGCATTGGGAAGCAAAAAACCTGTGTGACCTGCTTTATTTTCCTATTCACTTCATTGTGTTGATCTAGAACCAGACCAGCAATATCACCAAGGTTTCCCTGTATGGTTTGTGACCACAGTGATATAAACCCAGTAATCAATAACAGGAGAATCAAACCCACAATACGGTAGCATGCCAGTTATTAAACCCACAATACGGTAGCATGCCAGTTATTATAAAATGACTTAAAATAACAAGTGCAGGGAGGATGTGGAGAATAGAAAAATGTCTGAAAGAATTTTTATTGGTGGTAATGTGAACTAGCACAGCAAACCCCTGCTGGACATTTATCCAAAAGAAAGCAAATCTGTACCCCCATGTTCATTTCAGCACTACTCACCATAGCCAAGACTTGGAGTCAACCTAGATGTCCAAATGCAGAAGAATGGATTAGGAAAGTGGGGTATGTACACACGATGACATCCAGTTCAGCCATAGTAAAGACTGACGTCCCAGCATTCATGACAACATGGACAGAACTTGAGGACATTGTTTTAAGCAAAACATACTAGGAACAGAAAGTTAAACACCACGTTCTCACTCATTTGTGGGAGCTCATCAAAAGGGATCTAGTAGAAGTAAAAAGTAGAACAGAAGATACTAAAGTCTGGAAAGGGAGGATGAAATGGGGAAATAAGAAGAGATATGTTAATGGACATAAAATTACAGTTAGAGAGGAAGATGCATTCTAGTGCCCTATACCATTATCGGATGACTACAGTTTACAACCATACATTGTTTCAAATAGCTAGGAGGAGGATATCCAACAGTCCCAACACAAATAAATGATAAATGTTTAAGACGATGGATATTCTAATTATCCTGATCTGATCACTATTCACAATACTATTTCCTGATCCATGATCCGATCACCATATATGTATCAAAACATCACTGTGTGTGCCATTATTATATGCCAATTAAAAAATAAAATAATAAAAACAAACAACAACAAAACTTCAGAAACTATACTAATTCATGGGAACTAACACATTCCTGAATACGAAATGGGTCGATAAAGAAATTTAAAGTGAAATCAAAAAATGTCCACAGACAAACGAAAACGGAAACATGATATATATGCAAACCTGTAGGACACAGAGGAGGCAGGACTCAGAGGGACATTAAAAGCAATACAAATCTACATTGAAAAATAAGAACAATCTAACACTGCACCTGAAGGAGCTAGAAAAACAAGAACATGCTAAACCTATAATTAGTAGAAGAAAAGAGATAATAAAGATTAGAACAAAAATAGGTGAGGGACTAAAAATAGCACGAAAGATCAACAAAACAAATAGTGGGTTTTTGGAAAGGAAAATAAGATAAAAAAAATCTTTAAGCAAACGAAGAAAAAAAGAGAGAATACTCAAATAAATCAGAGATGGAAAAGGAGAAATTATAATGTCATGATAGAGACTACCATGGATAATTATAAGGAAGCAAATTGGGAAGCCTAGAAGAAAGGGATGGTTTCCTGGACATATACAGTCTACCAAAATTGAACCATGAAGAAATAAAAAAATTGAACAGAATGATAATCAATACTGAGATTAAATTAGTAATAAAAATTCTCCCAACAAAGAAAAGCTCAGGACCTGACAGCTTCATTGCTGAATTCTACCAAACATTTAAAGAACTAATACCAAATTTTCTCAAATTATTCCAGGAAATGTAAAAGGAGGGACTTCTTCTAAACTCATTCTATGAGCACAGATTATCCTGATACCAAAACCAGACAAAAACACAACTGGAAAAGAAAGCTACAGAACAATATCCCTGATGAATGGGAATGCAAAAATCCTCACCAAAATACCAGCAGCACATTGAAAAGTCATTCACTGAGCTCAAGTGGGAGTCATCCTGGGGATGCTAGGGTGATTCAGCACATGAGAATCAGTGAATGGGATTCATCAACTGACAAAATGAAGGACAAAAACCATAGAATCATTTCAATAGATGCAGAAAAAGTATTTGGCAAATCCATCACTAGTTCATGATGTAAACTCTCCACAAATCAGGCATAGACGGTACATGGCTCAACACAACCAAAGCTGTATGTGTACGACAGTGGATGTGTTACACTAAGTGTAGAAAAGTTGAGAGATGTTTCGCTAAGATCCACACCAAGACAAGGATGGCCACTCTCTCCATTTCTATTCAACCCAGTATTGGAAGTCCTAGAAAGAGCAATCAGATAAGAGAAAGAAATAAAAGATACACAAGTAGAAAAGGAGGACATCAAACTATCTCTATACAATATTCTTAAAAAATGCTAAAAGAGTATATTTTAAATGTTCTCACCACCAAAATGACAACTGTGTGAGAGAATGCATCTAATAATTTGCTCTATTTAGCCATCCTACAATGGATGTATACATTTCATAACATTATGTTGTACATGATACATATACACAATTATATTTGTTAATTTTAAAGACAACCAGACAACTTTAAAGAACATATACTAACAGGAGTTGATGGACATAAAAGAAATGGAATCCTCATATTTTCCTTTTAAGTAATGTAAAATAGTGCAATTGCTTTGGGAAATCATCTAGCTCAAGCAGTTCTTTAAAATGTTAAACATAGACGTATTGAGATTTTTTTTTTTTACCTATTGACATTTTTTTGAGGTTGAGAACCGTTGGCCTAGAAGTTTGAGGTTGCAGTGAGCTCTGATGGCATTACTGCACTCTAGCCTAGGCAGCAGAGCAACCATGTGCTTCCAAAAAGTAAAAAAATATTTTAAAAAAACCTTGTACACAAATGTTTGTAGTAGTAGTATTCATAATAGCTAAAATCTGCAAGCAATGCAATCAAAGCCCATCAATTGATGACTGAACAAACAGACTGTGGGGTCCTGTGTATTCATAGAATGGAACGTATTGTTCAGCAATCCAAGGAATAAAGCATTGATACACGCTACAACACTGGAGGAGACAGCATAGTGCTAAGTGGAGGAAAAATGGTCAAAAGAGACAATATATTGTTTGATTCCATGATATACAGAGACAATTTTGTAGGGAAGATAGAAACCAGTCAAGAAATAACTAACAAGCATTCTCCCTGGTCCCAGCTTCAGCGATAATAGGGAGCCAGCAGCAAACAGTTTGCACATTTAAGAGAGTTAAAACCCAGAAACAATCCTAAAAGTTAATGCTCCTTCCTTTAAAATATTTTTACAATAATTAAATTCCGCTTCATTCATTCACTTATTTATTCATTCATCACATTACTCCTACCCTTTGTCCCAGTGTAAAAAGAGAAAGAAAGGGCACTTAAGTTTGTGTACAGGGAAAGTTTCTGAGAGGAGGAAACTTTTCTCTGGAGCTGAGCGGAAGTTCATACCAGTTACAAACAAAGGAGGAGATAGGAGAAATGCAAACTGATTTGGAAGGGTCAAATAATGTGGCTGAGAGAAAAGTTTTGGAAACAGCATGCAAAATGGCCAGATAAAGGCCAGGGAGAGACAGGTGTCTTACACTGACAGGCAGCCAGGGCAGGTAGTAAAGGCTGCTCGGCCTTTGTGGGGTCACATTGCATGTATCTCTGGATGGGACCCTCCAGCTGTCCATGTGCAAGTCCTAGAAACCCCATCGCTCTGTATTCTCATGTTGATTCTCACACAATTGCAAACAGAGAAGAAATTGGCATGTGTACAAGCTTAGAAGATAATTATTTATTACCTTATTATAATCTGCATAGAGTGGCTATTAGCCGTCACTCTTCTCAGCCATAAAAGATCATTAATGAAGTGAAAGAACTAGATACATAGAGAGGGGAATTTGCTCAGGGTTTTATTTCCATGATGAAGAACACAGTATAAATCATTTTTAGTGATGATAGAATGTGCAGTAGCAAATCTGAGTGCCATATATCATAAGAAGGATTTTGTCAAACATCGTATTTCATGTGGCTGACACAAAGCTATCAAACATTTCAGACACAGTCTCAGCCTGGCTGCATAAATTGGGTGTCACTTTTATTGCCATTTGTTAATGAAATATAAAAATTAAATGTATTGCATTGAAACTGTGAAATAAGGAATAGTCTACATGCCTTGGGGCTCAAAGAAAACAGGGTGGAATTAATGGTAATCAAGTACTGAGCCCAATAAAGGGGTGGGGGAGAAAAGAGAAAAAGCTTGTAAAAGGAAGGGATATTTCCCATCTTTCTTCACTTCAAATTTAGTTTTTTCTGAGAATCTATGTTGGGTAAGAAGTAGGTCCTATGAGCCAGGACTGATGGACTGATTGATTTCTTTTTCATTGGGTATAGTAAACCAAAGCAAATACATTGTGGTTGATTGATTTCATGACAACACAAAGGAAGAAAAAGGAGGTCAAAGAACCGAGCCTGGCCCTGTAAGAGCCACACAGGTGTGAGCTGAGTGAAACTCCAAATGGCCACTTTCATTCAACAAGCAATTATGCGTTTTTCTCCAGCTCTCTGCCGGCTCCGTGCTGGCAAGTGTGTTCATCATGGCCTCACTATGTCTGTGGTCTGGCTCGTGACACCGTTTCCACCTTCTCTCCGCCCATTCTGTGCAGAATGATTAACGTTAGGAAGGTGGTGGCAATGATAGAACACAGGAGAAGCAGATGGGCCTTCTACTTGAGATGTATTAACCAGGAAGCCAGGGTGTCTTTGATGGCTACATGGCCAGAGTGGATGACTCCAGAAGATGCAGCCTTGCTCACATGAGTATCACATGAATTCTTGGAGTCAATAAGTTCATGTCAAGGTACAGGAATGTGAGCAGAGATCCAGTGCCAGACTTGTGGGCCAATGACAGGACTTTCAGCAGGTGTCACAGGCAGACCTTCCTAATGACTACTAAGATATGTAAGTCTGAAAATAGTGTTTTAAATAAATTGGATTTTGATTTAAAGAGTACAGAAATATATGCAAATAGGGGATACGTGCATTTAATACAAGCTAAGTCTTGAGCTTTCTCAGCCCTTATCTCTTCTAGCAATGAAGGAGTCAGCTCTGTGCTTATCTAAGCGCTACAGGAGCAGTTAAGATCAGCAAATCAGATCCTGGCCTGGAATTCTTCTTTAAAAACACAGAGAAGTTTGTACCTAATAAGAATTCCATTTCAGTTCAATTTACTCTCAGCCATGTAGAGATCTGAAGTGGGAACAATAGAGAGGAATAAGGAGAGCTTTAAAAATAGAAAAGCTTTATGAATAAAACTGGGTGCCCCTGGGCATGTAACCTGAAGGTGTTAGCACTAGCAGGATGCTTTCAGCATGCTGTACAAAAAACCAAAAAACAAAAAAAATGTAAGTAGATAACACTTTCTTATCCTCATGTATTACAATCTGAGAATTAACTATTACGTTACAGCCTTTCTTACAACACACACACAAAACAACTTTTTATTTATATATAGGAGCAGGACTCAACAACTGTGTTTGTTTGCTTCAAAGACAGTATTTGGTGTCTGGAGAGCAAGTGAAGATTGGGTGTTGGTGATTGGCTGGCTTCTGCTTACACGTCCATAACACAGTAATTAGAAGGGTCTCTGAATAATGAAACACATCCATTCTTACTCTGATCATTATATAAACAAAACATTCTACATGTTATTTAAAATTTTAATAATTAAATTGTTGCTACAGACCAATGATAGGGTAATTTCCCCATGAGTAAGAAAATCACTATTCGTATATTTAAATCACTTTGCCAGCATCAATTTCATCTGCTGGGAACAATGGAGAAGCTGAAATGGGCATCATGTCTCTCTGTTCAAAACATGGCTAGTGTTTTGCTACTTACAGAGGTCTCAGGATTTCCGAGCCACTCTGTTTTAATGCAGTGAATTTCATGTAAATATTTGTGATCCACTTTCCTTCTGTCTTTCTGAGGGAAGATCAAAAAAGATTTTGTGATTCACATTGTCCTAAGAAAGAACTAATTGAAATAAGGGTAAACAACAATAATTTCTTTTTTTATTTTACTGCATGCCTGGAACATTGGTATTCCAGAAGCTCCATGGGCTTACTAGGAAGGATTTATTACTGATGACTACTTTTTGCTCACCTTACAATTTATTTTACTAATAAGAAGGGTATAGCCAGGAATAAAGCACATGCGGCTTATTCAAAGGCATCAGATCCATAACATTCTCTGCATCTGAATTTGTATCTGTAATCAGGATTGGGCAGGGTTTTTTCATATAGAACATATGCATGACTAATTACCATCATTCATCTGCTCTCAGAACCAAAATTCCTCCAATTGGAAGTGATTTTTTTTTCTAGGTTTGTAATAACCCTGCAGTGAATGATTTCCTCAGCTCTGTCGTGCTCTGAGCACATTCTGAACTGTGCTTTCAGAGCGCAGCCTGGCGCGGTGAATGCTTCCTCTGTGAATGGGCTGGAGCTTTTGTTCTACTTTATCATCTACACACAGACACCAAGGGGTCTCTTTGCTGAAGTAGGTTCCTCAAGGCTGGAGCTCCTGTTGTGATAACCTGACCATTCACGGCCTTGCCCTTTAGACAGGCCCTGCAGAGTGTGTAATGAAGTGGAGAGCCGGCAGGACTTTGTTCTCTGGATGCCTTGCCGGCTCTTGAAAGCCACATTGTTTTACAACACACTGATAAAGCATTTTTATAAGATTCATCTAAACCAAGTGCATTTTACGACACATAATTCTCAAGAGAACAAGAGAATTAAAAAGGCAGGGGAAAGGCTTCAATTATTGACTTTCACAAGCAGAGCACACGATTGAATGTTTAGGAAGCACCTTTCTTAATGTCCCTCCTAATTTCCAAAAGATCCAGATTTTAATAATCAGGTGAAAAGAAAATGCCGTGACAGATTTACCAGAAATGCCTCACTTTCAAATAAAGACAGTGAAGAATAAATATATGGTCTGACAGTGAGCACAGGCTTCCCTTTCAGACAAACATCCCCAAATTCCAGTGCAGTGGGTGGCTCTGAGGATATCAGCGAGCACATCAGAAAGTGCTGTGATCCCTGGCGAGGGAAAGCTCTTGATAATACAAGGCATTATTATTATTATTGTCTTGACAGTTCGAGACACTCTTAACTGCAATCATCCAAAAGAGAGCTTCCCAATCAAAACATCACAAAATTAGCTTTTTGGAGAATTGCAAGGCCGTTTTAAAGTATTTGGAATAGAGAACAATTGGAAGGAGTTATCAGAAACTCTCTGTCCAAACAAGGATGCTGTTGATGAGGAATATTGCATGTCTAGGGAAGGGACAGAATACTGACCTCCACCATCCTTCGACTACAGCCCCAGAAAGGCAGTCTATTTTTTCTGTTTTCCAAGGGGGATGTGTGCATAGCTCCGTGCACACAGACGGTACCTTAACAGGGCAGGGTCGGAGATTCTACCTTCTCAACACATTCCAGGGCTGCTCCAACCCTGTTTAGGAACCATAGGATTTTTTCATGAGTTCGTTGCCAGTAACAATCAACATCAACTTATCAAATTATACCAGGTAATTTTATCACCTATGAAGACCTGGATTCGCATCCCAGCTTATTTCATGCTTACTCGTGTGCTTTGAGTCACACTATGGGACTTTAGGAGACGACTTCTCATCTGTCATGATACAGATACTGGATGAAACAATCACTTAAGTTTTTTCTTGAGACTCTACATCTAAAACTTAATATATGTCTAATTTGGGGGCATTGTGTTATATTTATAAAATCCTGGGGGCAAGGTGCCCACATTAACGGGAAGGCGAAAATACTGAGAAGAGGTGTGTGTTAATGTATTTCAGGGGCTCAAGGCTCAACGTTCAGAGCTGTGGACGGAATATTGGAGTATTCAAGAAAACCCTGATGGATGTGTCCCCACTGCCCTCCAGAAGAGCTAGTCCCCTGCTTGTTCCAGGTTTGGGGTGGAGACTGGGACTGGTTTAAAGTAACTAATCTGACCAAACCTTCCTGCTTGATGCACTTAGAAATGCATGGAAATAAATTTACAATTACGTGTAATACACATCCTGTGTGATGACACAGAATGCAAAAAGAAGGGAATCTTGTAATTGGCAACAATATGGACCCACTGGATGACCCTGTACTCCGTGAGTAAGCGAGGCACAGAAAGATAACAACTGCCCGTCTCATTCATGGGTAGCATCTAAAAATGTTGACCTCATAGAGGTGGAAAGTGGAAGGCTGGTTGCTGGTGACAGATTAAACAACGTTTTGGTTGAGGAAGTAAGTGCTGGAGATCTATTATATAGCGTGGTAGCTATTGTTAATACAGGGTGGTCATAAATTTAAAATTGCACATGAACTTTCTGGCCACCCTGTGTATCTTTTTGAGACAAAATCTCACTCTGTCACTCAGGGTAAAGTGCCGTGTCATCATAGCTCACAGCAACCTCAGACTCCTGGGCTTGAGCAATCTTCTTGCCTCGGCCTCCTTAGTAGCTGGGACTAAAGGCACATGTCACAGTGCCCAGCTAGTTCTTCTATTTTAACTAGAAATTGGGGTCTCACTCTTGCTCAGGCTGGTCTTGAACTCCTAAGCTCAAGCAATCTACCCAGCCCAGCCTCCCAGGGTGCGTGAGCCTGTATTTTATATTTGAAAGTTGCCAAGAGTAATTTTCAAATGTTCTCACTGCAAACGAAAAGTGAGAGGATATCCACGCTACATCATTTGATGTAATCATTCTACAACGTACACTAAAACCTCACCTTGTGCCTGTAAATACATGGTATTATTGCTTGCCAATTTAAATAAATACAAATAAACATAAGGTAAAATACAGTGTGATCAGTATTATAACAGTGTTGCCTTTCTAGTATCACTTTACCAGTTTTCAAGTTCACAGACCATAGCGTTATACTAGCCAAGCTAAAGTCCACACCGGGGCTGACATTGACACAATGTCACAAGCTTTAGTAACAGCTTTCTGTATAAAAATGTGAAAAACTTTTTATTTTTTAGATTTTTGGGGGACAGATTTTTATGTGCTTTATTGATTCTCATTTCCAGGCTGTGTCTGAAACCATGGTCTATTGGTTTTGAGGTTCTCTCCCCTCACATTCTTTTTTTTTTTTGTACAGACAGAGTCTCACTTTATCACCCTCGGTAGAGTGCCGTGGCCTCACAGCTCACAGCAACCTCCAACTCCTGGGCTTAGGTGATTCTCTTGCCTCAGCCTCCCGAGTAGCTGGGACTACAGGTGTCCACCACAATGCCCAGCTATTTTTTGTTGCAGTTTGGCCGGGGCTGGGTTGAACCCGCCACCCTTGGTATATGGGGTCAGCGCCCTACCCACTGAGCCACAGGCGCTGCCCTCCCTGCACATTCTCCAGGGCAACGTGCAGATGGACTCCCCTGCGATTGCCGACGGCCTCGCAGATGGACTCCCCTGCGATTGCTGACGGCCGCATCAGAGTGCACTCCACGCTGTTGTTCTGCAGCAAGTCACCTGGGAATTGCTAGCATGCCACTGCTCTACCCTCACCCCAGAACCACGGAATCAGCCACTCTGCCAGGGGAACCTGCAGTCTGCGGTTGAAGAGTCCCCGGCTGCCGTGGACCTGCGACTCCTCAGAACGGGGCACTTCGCAGACAGGCACTCTCTCACCAGCCTCTCCGCCACGAAGGAGCCTCATCACTTTGCTAGTCCTAGTTTCTGCCCATATCAGATCATCAATAAATATTTATTGAATGAACAAAAATACTAAATGAAATGACTTCCTAAAAGACATTTTGTCTTCTACCATCTTCATTTTAAACCATCCATTTAAAACACTCAATTACCATATAAATAGATAGCTTATGAGGTTTAGATAAATAATCCATACGCTACCGATGACAGATTAATCTTCCTTAAAGCCTCCATCAGGTAATTCCTGTTTTAATAATTCCCAGAGGCATCTAGCTGCTGATGTAGTTATATCTGTGCTTCTCAACTGGGATAATTGTGTCCCTCCAGGGAGAGGTGGCAATGTTTGGAGATATTTCTGGCTTTTACAACTTGGGTGATGGCAGAAGGAGGGGCTTTCTGCATTTCTTGAGTAGAAGACAAGGTGGCTGCTAAATGGCCAATAAGATCCTGAACATCCCCTCGTCGCTGCAGAGAACTATCAGATCCAAAGATGTCACTAGTGCCAAGGTTGAGAAACCCTGGTCTATACGGCTGACTCCAAATTTCTCCATAGTGTTCAAAGCTCTTCATCAAAAATCTGTCTTCCACATAGCATCAAAAGTTTTTCAAACTTTGTCTCTGATTTCATCATTAAACATTGTCTCTTGCCAATCTTAATATGTAGAGATTGAATTAAATATCATGGCAATTTATTGGTAATTGTTGCCATAAATATTATGGCAAAATATTATGGCTATAAAACTTTTCTTATCCTAAATATTCACTAAAACTTAGATCCAAGCTGTAGGTTACAGTCTTTATAACTATTCCATATGTAAACCAGAGACAGTGAACTTCCAAATGCAACATAATTCCCTGTAAGAAGTATCCTCTCATTGTGGAGAGGATAATGAAAAAATCAGTTATCCTCAAGGTTAGGAAACCAATTATTCTTTCTTCTTCCCAAGATGATACACTAACCACCATAGAGGTAGTTCATCTCCCTAAACCTCAGTTTCCCAATTTTAAAGTGAGGGGCTTGAATAAGATTGGGAAGGGATGAAATCTGAAAGATATTTCAAGAAGTCTCTCTTGCACACGTGACCAGCATGGCTAATCAGCAGGGTGCTCTTTCCCAGAGTCTAGAGGGCTTCAGCTTTTCCTTAATGCAGAGACAGCATTGGCTTTGTGGCCACTACCAAGCATTTGCATGTAGCCTGGGCGTTGAAACTTGTCATTCTTCACAACATTCTCTGAGGTCCATTCTTCAATGCCATAATTCCATGAGCTCCAAGCAGTGAGGTTCCTTTCCCGACGTACCACCTGCCTCACTTAGTGTTAACTTGAAAAGGAGATGCCCAGTCTTTTGCTGTAAGCACTGGCTTCCTGCCCTTGTAGTGGAGGCAGCACATTTCACCACTAATTCTGTAGGTCTACAGGGTCCAAGCGGCTCAGGACCACCTCTCACTACAGCCTGCACGAGGCTGATAGTAGCTGAGCGCCTTATAGTGGCTGTGCTGGCAAAAGGCTCCTTCAGAAGACTTGTCCAAAGGAAGAACCCCAGAAAGCAGGCCCATGTCACATTTCATGAAATCGCTTTTAAAACAATCTTCCAAAGGTAGAAATGTGCAAAGCTAATTCGGAGAAGCCATCATCACCGAGCAATCATTCAGTGCTTTTTTCATTCGGTTTCCTGCCAAAGGTGGAAGAGAGAAGAGGGGAAGCAGGGGAGCATTGGTGAAAAGTCATATCTAGTCCCATTCAAGTTCAAATTCACAGTTTCTGTCATTAGGCAATTATTTGAGGTTATTTCAATACATTGTTTGAATGTCATTATAACTCCAACGTGTTCCTAAATGAACAAAGACAGTAGGCATTCCAGATGCACCAGGCTAGGTGCATCGAGACACTGGTACATCCAGATAATACTGAGATACTCCCCACACATAAGAGATCTACTTCAGAGGAAACTGGGACTTACGTCCTTGTAAATGGTGAGAGATTTCCCCCCTCTTACTGAGGGGATGCAACCGAGGACAGTAGAATGATGACTAGTAGTTACGACAAACCTTCATTTGAAAGGTAACATAAACTGAAAAATCTGCAAGTGAATGAATTGTGTTAACCACCCTAACTGCAGAGTTTTGGATTAGAGGTGACAGTGTCATGGGGTGTTATTAATCGAAATATATCAAATCCTTTGGTTTGAAAACAGTTAAAAGTAGCATAGAATTCCCTATTCCAGTTCTGTGACTTTCTGAAAGTCAACGCTGGTGGTGGTAATTTTAGATAAATAAAACCTTCATTGGTTCTAAGAAGTTGGACATTATTCTTTCCTAAGACTTATTCACCCACTATAACTAAAAGGTGTGATTTACCATCTTCTCGTACCAGGCTCTCATCTCTCTTCTCTGTCTTTGACGGCATACTGTTAAGTTTTATACTTAAATTCTTCTGTAATTCAAAGGGTATAATGAATGTCTTAAAACTGAGCTATAATAAATAAAAATGTATTTGTACTATTCTATTATAAATTGTGTCTATGAGAAAAGAAAATGTGCTAAAGACCCCGAAATATTATTTATAAGTGAAATGAAAAGTGAAACATCTGATACCAGACACTTAAAAATTACCTCTTTAGATGTCCATTTATGCACTTGATTATTAGTACATTTCACTTTCATGTTTTTTAAAATAAATATTTAATAAAGTTGATTGACGTTGGGGCCCACTGGGATATCATGTCAATAAATTTTGAAAAACCAGCTAACAGCAGAGTACTGAGAAATGCAATGTCACTTCATCATTGCAGAAATAAAAGTACATTTTCAATTTTTCATGACGTTTAGCCATCCTTTTCTGAACTCAATGAATCTAAAATACTTGGTTTGACAAAAGTAATTAAAGTGTGGACACTTTGAATTATTTTGATATTTGAAAGGAGAACTTGTCTACCTCACCACTCCTCATCCATCACACTTCTTTTTTTTCTTTTAACTTGAAATGACCTTAAAGTTACTCAGACATACTAACCTTGAAGATTAGTTCTAAAACTTTGATAAGCAGTCCTTCTTTATTTAGGTGAGATTATCTGAACAGGTAAAATAAAATCTTGGGCTCACTCATTTTCACTGGCAACTAAAGACATTGGGAGAGGTCTGGGCTCTTCCCCACAACGCCTTTCTGCACAGGCAGTAATTCTGGGAATTACATAGTATAACCAAGCAATTTTTTCATTGTGACTCATTAAGGAAATGTTTCGAAAATACAGAGGGCAAAAACTGCACAGTTCCCAAAATAATATATATGTGATCTTGTCTGTAATTCAACAATATCCTTAATTAGAGGAGCTGTATCAAGTGCCCCATGTATTAGTTCGGGTTCTCTGGGGAAGCAGAACCAATAGGATTTTGGAGTAAAGTCTGCCTAGTGTAGCCTTGTGCTCTGCACCTGTGGATTCAATAATTGGGATAAAGATGGATAGCTGTGTCTCTGCTGTTTTTCCTTATTCGTTACTCCCTGAACACTATAGCATAACAACAATTTACACAGCATTTACATTACACTAGGCATCATACATAAGGACACAGGACAATGTACCATTTCATACGAAGGACTTGAGCATCCCTAGATTTTGGTCTCCATGGGGCTCTCCTGGCACCAATCCCCTGCGAATACCAAGAGTCACCTGTGCATAAATAACTGACTCACACAATTAAAAAAGCAGACAAGGCCAAGATCTGAAAGGTACAAACCCATAAAAGCCAATAGTGTCATGCTCCAGTCTGAGACAGGTGAAGACTAATGTGCTAAGCTTGACGACAGTCAGGGGGAGAGGAAGAGTAATTTCTTACACAGCCTCTTATTCCTTTCAGATCTGTAATGGGTTGGATGAGGCCCACCTCACAGAGGAGGGTGATCTCTACCAATCAACTGGTCAGAATTCTGGTCTCATCCAGAAACACTTTCAGGCGTATGTGCAGAAATAATTGTTTAAACAAATATCTGGGCACCCTGTGTCCCAGTTAATGCAACATGGAAAATCCACCAGCACACGGAGTAAGAGTATTTGCAGTGTATTTATAATACCTGTCATCTTTTAGGTTACCAGTCTGAAAAATTAATTCTGGCAATAACACTACTCAGGTTATTTTGATTGCCAGATTATTGACTTAATGTTGATGTTGTGCAAAATGCAAAGCTAGATGTTACAAAGATGTGGGTCACAATCACGATTGCCCACAAATAGAGCTCTGAACTGTCAAATAAGAGAGCTCTTGTTTATTGTAGGACTGGAGTGTCCTTCCTGTGTCTCCTGGCCAGCGTCATCATCTAGGAACTTGCCAGATAAGCAATGCTTGAGCTGCAGCCTCAGAAGAGGGACCCGGCACTCTGCACTGTGATAAGCAGTCCCGAGATTCTGATGATGAGCACTCGAGTGATGCTGAAGCACACCAACACCGGAGAGCACAGATCTTACTCAGCAGTGCTCAAAGTTGGACTGCAAGCTCCTGGGAGGGCCCTGACACCTTCTTAAGCTATAGGTCAACTACTTTTATCATAATACTAAGGTGTTATTTGCCTTTCATATGGTGTTATCATCTGTCTTCTGGGTATAAGAGTCAGGATAAATGGTACCACTGATGTCTTGCACCAACTAAGGCAATGGCACCCAACTGTAACACTAGTCAGTATATTTCTTACCAGCACTAGTATGCATCTGAAAAATCTAGTTTATCTACGCCCTTAATCACACAATAAAAAAACCTTTTTTTCATTAAAACTTGACCTTTGAAGGTGTACTTGCTATTATTCTGTGTAATGAAATGGGAAGTATGCTTGAAGTGCTGCAGACCAAAGCTGTGTGGTTGAGTGTCTAAAGGAAAAGTACTCTTGATATTATCAGAGCTGCCAGCTGAACTAGTAGGGATTTTTTTTTTTTTAATGGGACAATATTTTTACTTGAAAGAACAACTGACAGACGATCTTTGGTTATCCAGACGCGGGTGTTTGGCACATATTTTCTCCAAAATGAATAGAGTGAGGCTGTCATTTCGAGAAAAACAATTGGCAATATGTGTTGCCAAATGTTGAATTGCAAGCAAAGATTAGAATTTTGAACACCTGGTATTTGTCACTAGGCTCTTGACAGTTTTCCAATACTTAAAGGATTTTCTGATTAGATCAGTTTTGATAATAACAAATGTGTTTTTTAAAATATCATGTATGAATATGTGTCAACTGCAAATTATGCATGAATAATAAATCCAAAGTGCTAGCTGGACCAACGGCTTTTAATGAAACAGCACACGGAAAGTTCAAGGATATGATTGTAGGTTCACTTGACCTTTCCAAACAAGCATTTGTTGGGTTTTGCTGAAGTGTCAAAGAATAGCATCCACCATCATCTGATAAGACTATTATAATATTCCTTTCTCCTTAAACTTGATATTCATGGAAGGTCATTTTTTTCCCCCTTATCCTTAAGCTAAAACAATGTTTCATAACAGACTGAACTCAAAGGCAGAGATGAGAATGTTCCTGTCTTCAATGAAGCCAGGTGTTAAGGAGATTTATAAAACATAAAAAACATTTTGCATCTCACTCTTTGGTGTGTGTTAGAGAATAGTTATTTTTAGATAGGTATGTTGTTTATATTAACATACGATCATTTTATTATTGCTTTTCTAAAAGATTTAATGAGTAAATATATTAACAAGTTCTCCACTTCAGGGTCTAACATCATAGATAATCCGTAAGTACAACCCACATGAACAAAAGCTCTCAGACTCCTCAGTAACCTTAACTGAGTCTTAAGGTGCGTCCCTGCCAGTGTGACCCCATCAGAGGTCAGGCACACAAAGGAGGGGCTTCCTGACCCCCACCCCATTCTCCACCTGCAGAATCCCTTGCTATTTTGGGGACCCAGCTCCATCTTACTCATCCTCTCTCAGAAAACTCCTCTCAAATTCCTCAAACCAAGCTCCTTGCGTCCTTTGAAGAGTCCGATTGCATTAAGTTCACATCTTTATTAGTAAGGACTGCTGTTAATATCAAGGAACAGAACGTTTTACTAACAAGAGCACAAACAGACAGGGGTCTCCTTTTCTCCCATCAGCACGGGTGCAGAATCTTGGGTCTGAGCAGGTGCACACCGTGTCCTCAGGAGTGCAGCTTCCTTCCCCCTCCCTCTTTGTTTGTTTGTTTTTGTTTGTTTGTTTTTACTATTAAATCATAGCTGTGTACATTAGTGCAATCAAGGGGTACAATGTGCTGGTTTCATATACAATCTGAAGTTTTTTCATCAAACTCTTCAACAAACCCTTCATGGCATTTTCTTAGTTATTGTATAAAGACATTTCTATTCTACATTTAGTAAGGTTTGTCTGTACCCTTCTAAGATGCACCGCAGGTGTGGCCCCACCAATTACCCTCCCTCCACTCAACCTGCCCCTCCCTTACCCTCCCGTACCACTTTCCCCATATTCTTGTGCTATAGTTGTTTATAGCCTTCATATGAAAGCCATACATTAGCTTCATAGTAGGGCCGAGTACATTGGATACTGAAAAGTGTTTTTTTAAATCAACGTTTATATTACTCATGTGGTTCCTTCCTCTGCCTCTCCACTGTTGTAGCCCAAGTT
>CAUYON010037487.1:0-29763 GCA_963573935.1 Arctocebus calabarensis | reverse complement strand
CTAAAGCCACAACCCTTTAACAGTTCCTTATGTTGTGGTGACGCCCAACCATAAAATTATTTTTGTTGTTACTTCATAACTGTCATTTTGCTACTGTTATGAATCATAATGTAAATATCTGATATGCAGGATGTATTTAGGCGACCACTGTGAAGGGGTCATTCGACGCCCACAGGGGTCGCGACCCACAGGTTGAGAACCGCTGTTCTAGGCTGTACGGCAAAGCCACAGGAGCTTCATGCTCTTGCCTCTGCAGTCACACATCTGACTGACTAAAACTGTGCCAGTATTTTTTATGGCATCCTTGAACACATTCATCACTACAGTCTATAGCAGGTTAAATCTAGTCACTACCACGTCTTGAAGGGTCAACAAAATTGCCTACAACTTTTTTCCAAGATAAAGGGGAATTAAGACCATCCGCGGGAAGTATCCCACCCTTCCACATCGCATTTCTGACCGTCTGATCATTGTTAAACGAACAATTTGCTCGTTCTTACCTTCTCCTTCAAACTCTCCTGCGCACCTGTCAGGACACTCACAAAGCCTTCCAAGGAGCTCAGGAACTCCTGCCGAATGCTGGCTGCCTCGGGAAGGCCCTCGAGCTCCCCCCAGCCGTGGCTTGTGGCCCTGAGAGCAGGTATGAAGATGTCTGACAGCAAACGCCTGACACTGTTTAACAGGCCTCCGTCTGCGGTGTCCAGCATGTTGAAGCTCACCTCCTGCAGAGCGGGTAGAAGATCCTTTACCGAGAAAGAATCCTCAACTGCCACGCAGCTACTCAGTCACTTCTGAATGTGGGTGGTGAACCCGATACCAGGCAAATTATCAGTTCAACAACCTGGTTAAGAAATAAGCTTTCTACTATTCTAAACTGTAACCACCAAAACAAAAGCGAGAAATAAGGAGAACACCAGATGTTTACCAGTTTATTTGTTCCCAGAAGCCAACGCGCCCACAGGGAAGCACAGAACATGTGTATAGACGCACATGGCTTTGCACCAAAATAAAGTGACACATCTACTTTTAGAAATCTTATTCTAAATGTATGAAATTGGCCACTAAGTAAATTATGTATGGGGAATTCTTTCAAGAAAGGAAGACCTCATTGCTAGATGCACACACGTAGTGTTTTATCATTTTTTTGTTAATAAATTGAACATTAAGTCCTTGAACTCAAAAGATTTAAAGCAAATGTTCTCTTAATTGCTTCCTTTGAATGCTTAAAAACATACTTTATTGGAAATGGTTTTAGATATTGTAGTGAACACAATGGTTACCTCCATAGGAAGGAAATTTCTGTGCAATTTATGTGATTTTGGGGGTAAACGATTACTCCTGCCCTTACCCGGTGGATGTTCTCGGGGGTGATGGCTTTGGAAGAGTCAGTCCTGATGAAGAACACACATACTCCTGTAAGAGCCACATCTTTTCCCTCGGTCACGAATACCTTAGGTTTTTTAGTCTTTCCAGAAACAAGATTTACCCCTCCTGGGGAGCCAAGTTGTCCTACAAATGCAAAGGAATTTCAGTTTCACAAATGTCATTTGCAGTCCCCGTGGGTGCCTCTGGAAATGAAGTTTCCTTGTTAAAATATTACCATTGTTGATTTGTCCATGGGCCCCAGAGGGGTCCACCTCTTGAACAATCTCTAACATGAGCCTTAAAGAGATCTGAAAAAAATAGGTTCAATTTCAGGTCACAGGTTCATCTCAAAATTGTTGCTCCAGGCACAGCAAGGAAGGGTGGGGGAGAAGAAAGTACTCACTGGTGTGTGCTATGTTCCCAGCACTCCGTGGGCACCGTGGGGCACTCCGTGGGCACCGTGGGGCACTGCTAGGACCCACAACCCTGATGCAGCTGTGTCCTGTTCCAAGCCAATAGGTAGCAGAGGCAAAGTTAAAAACCTAACTGGGACTGCACACACAGAACCCCTACTTCCCCAGCTGTCCCTGCTCTGTCACAGTCAGCAGAGCTGAGTGGTCCTTCAGGACATCAGTGAGTCAGGATGGAGCAGAGGTGGGACCACGTTCTGACTAATAACAAGCACTAACAAGTCAGACTCGGGACCCTGACCTTGGATTGCACTTTGCAGCCATGTGACCTGGGGCGAGATACTTGGTCCTTCTGTGCCTCCATTTTCTGATCTTAAAAATGAGAATAATAACACTAGAACTTAGTAACTGGAATTCTGGTGAAGATTAAATGAGTCAATACATGGAAAGTGCTAAGAAAAACACATGAAAATACCAGTTCAGTATTTATTAGTATTGGAAAATTCACTTTCAATTGCCCAAGCGTGCAGCTCATTCAGCAGATTACTTAAGGGCAGAATATGCTCTGACACACCCCAGTACGTTCTCATCTGCCCAGGAAATGCTAGATCTCCAAATGAACTGGCAGCACAATTAAGATTGCTGGGGTGGGAAGGATGGTGTAAATGAAGGACTTTGGGAAGGGCAGTGGACTGAAAGCTGAACCCTAAAACCCTGTGATTAGACTCTTTTGGAGGAATCCTCCCTCAGGGCTCCACCTCCTGATGGTGCCAAGCTGGAGACTCCTGACTGGAACTTAGTCAGTGAACCCCCAGTAAAAACAACTAGAAGGTCTCTTTCTCTTTCTCTCCCTCATTCAAAATTGGGTGCCACTTCTGACTAATATCCCCAGGTCTCTTGAGTAATAAAAATGTTAGACAAGAAATTTCAACCAAAGTACCAAGATACCAAGATATGAAAGATACCAAAAACAAAGAGAGTTTCAAGTCAAAAAGAAAAAAAAAGTCCTGCAGAAATTTCAAAGTAGTTACCCTATAACTGATTAAACATCCCACCCTGCTCCCATCAGAATCCAAAAGGGTCCAGAGAGTGTAGACTGAAGGAGGAGTTTGCGAGGCCCGTGAAGGGAAGGAGTGCCAACTGCCAACTGCTCCTATCTACCTCGGGTCAAGGAACAGATGTCAACAGTCTCAGTCTGCCTAGGACTGAAAGGTTTCCTGGGATGTGGAACACTCAATGCCCAAAACCAAGACAGGTGGTCACCCTCTTCAAAAAACAGGGTCTTCAATCCAATCACCTAAAAGTCTGATTTATGTCTCCTGGAGATTAAGAAAAAAAAATGGATGGAATATGCCACCCACCCATGGAAATCTACTCACAGTAAGAACACATAGAGAGAAACCCGACTGAGCTGAGAGCTAATGCACTTCTGGAGATGGTAGGGGTGACACGCAGAGTGTTTCGAGGAAACCAGGTGGGGGCCCCACTGAAAAGACTCAGACTGAAGCCACCTTAAATCCTGCTCAAAAGGAGCGCCTAAGGAATGATGGGAAAAAGCCAGTCTACCAAATTAATAGAGGCAGAGGACAGTCCATCACCATGGGAGGCCACTGTGCTCCAGTGCTGACATGGAGAAAAATCAGGAGGGGGCCCGTAAGACCAAACTCAGAGAATGCAAAGTCAGCCAACTCACAACAGCACCATCCAGAAAAGACTTTCCTCCCTCCCTCCACCCTGCCTCAGGCCTGACACATTCAAGCACCTTGGTCAACCCAACACATACAATGTTCGGAAGAACACCTACGGAGCATATGACCAAGGGTACAAGTCAAATCTGTCAAGTGTAGAACATAGATATTTTGGTACAATAATCAAGGAAATGAGGTGAAAGCTATGTTAATTGGTTTCATTTAACCACATCAGATTGTATTAAAAAAAAATTCAGCACATTGTACCCCACATATGCATGATTGTATTCATGATCTATATGTATTTGACTTAATACAAAAAAAAGAGAAAAAAGCTTTGAAGAAGAAATGGCACTGGAGAACCACACACTCCCATCCAAATACAAACTTCAACCTTTTTGTTATTTGATCTGTGATTTTGTTTTTAGTTATCTTACATTATGATCACACATAATTTTAAAATTTGTGTTTATTTATCTCTTCTATTTTAATCCCTGTAATGAGTTGGTAAAAGCACCATTGTCAAGTACACATATACAGTTTTATGTAGTTTGGAGGAGTTGCCTAAAGACAATTCCAAATTATCTTAGCCTTAGGTAGTAAATAATTCAAAACTTTAATTTGCTATTTCTTAACATATTGACTTTTAAAAGCAGTTGACAATGTAGATTGTCTATAAGAGAAGTGTTAAATATTATTTGACATTATACATAAACCAAACTAAAATGGCTTTCAATAAATAAAAGGCAACATTTTAGTAAACCCAAGAAAATTCGATTGACAGAGCCAAGACCAAAAATACAAAGTAAACACTGCCACCTTATCTCCAGCCCTAACCTTTAACACGCTAATGAACGCCAATTAAACACCAGTGAGTGTTACTTGGGTCTGAGACAGTGAGGGGATTTCCCCAGTATTTAAATATATTCACATAACCAGTTATATGAATCATATTATAAAACCAATCCTCAATAGGCAATTTATTACCTTTGGAAAACATTGAACAGCACTAATCATACCTTTAGAAATCTAATCACACCTTTAGAAAGGGAAAACAGTGATAGCATTTACTGAACGGGAATCACTATCCAAATCAAAAAAATAAAAAACATCATTTCATTTAACCTTAAGTCAGTCTTAGTTAAATCAGGACTGTCCAACAAAAATATTCCGTCACTCATTCATGATCTGAAGCCTGGTATATGAGACCAATCAAATTATGATACACATAAAAAAAGCTGTGAGATATTTCTTTTTTGGAATAAATAAGACAGTGCCCAACTATTACTCATCAGGAGCTTTTTTGAGATAAGCTATCAAGTCTGCCCTTTCTCCCTTCTTCTTTATGCCAAAAAATGTTACATGTCACTTCTGACACTTCTTGCCAGGGCCCAGGACTGGCCAGGTCTCGGGCCCAGCTTAACTAGGTTCCGGGCGCGAACCACTAAATTACCTTGCTCAGGTTCAGTTTCTCTGAGGTGCCTGAGGGCTGTCTACTTTAGCTGGAGAGACAGAGTCTTAGAGAGAGTAAAGCAGTCTTCTTAGAAAGATAGATCTTAGTCTTTAGTACAGCTTGGTGATCTTCAGCAGAGAGATGCCGTGCTGGCCTTTTGCAGGCAGGAGAGGAGACAGAGTCAGAGTAAGCGGGGGGGCCATGATAGAATGCGCATGCTCCCCACTGCCTTCTCCTCCAGCCTAATGTAAGGCTGATCTTGTGCCTCAACACCACAGGTGCAGAGACTGCCAATTCACCACTGCTCTCATCTCGTGAGCTCTCATGCTTGTTAGGAGCGCTAACTCCCTATGTCCTTTCCACCAACGTGTTCCGTTGAGCTATCCAGGTATTTCTTACAACTCTCACTCCTAGCCATAGGCTATACGGGCTCCATCAAATAAAGACCATTTTTGTTCCGGGGATGTGCTTCTTAGGATTGTCCAAATGCTCCGTCAGTGTACCCTCTCCTCAGGGGATGCCTTTGCTCTTACTGGCGTCTGTGTAAGAGAAGCCAGCGGCCTGACCCGTCTCCTGCCCACAGAGACCATGGAGATTTGGCCAGACTCATGCTTGCCACCACCCTCTTCCACAGTATGGCCCCGGGCACACTTCTGAACAAAATTCATCTTGCCTTTCTCAATATCATCCAAATTTAATTCTCTCTTTGGTTGCTGACTGTGTGTGCGGAAGTTATGGGCTGGAAGCCAGACATCCCACTCTGCAGACTTCAACCTTCAGAGGCCCCGGCTGGGGGAATGGAGGCTTGAGGGTAAGTACAGGAGAATTGCACATTTTATCAACTGGACATTTTTTATTTTTGAATTGAGATTGCATTGGTAATTTGAAATGACCACAGAAATTAATTTTGATCTAACAATGTCCAGAAATGTTATAGGATTGCCTGAATTTTAACCCAAGGTCAGAAGAATTAATGCCACTGAAAACGCTGAAAGCGACAGCAAGAAGCAAAACTAAACTTGCATTTATGTTAACAACCTGTGAACTCTGCTTGTCCCGTATAGAATCTACACAGGAAGACCCGCTTCCCCCAGTGCCCAGTCCCTGGAAGAACTTGATATTGCATTTGAGCTTTTGTTTTCAGTCTGGGAAAGAACTCAAGACTCCTTTCTTCCTTTATGCTTAAAACATAATAAACTTTCTGAGCACAAAATATCAAACTGAAAACTTTGGGGAAATGCCAGTCCATTTAGAATTCGCATGAATAATTTCTTCAATTTTTAAACCAAGAAGCATACTCATACTCCACGCCTAGAGCAATAACCTATTTTCCCTTGTTTTTCAAGTGGGTCATAAAAGGATGCATGTCATATTTTAATATATTAAATAATATAGTAATAGCATATTTAGTTATGTTCCTAGTTTGCCCTTAAAAGTTACATTAATCCACTTAAAAGCAGAACAGGATATGCCAACTGAATCTATAGAAAGATTTGCAAACTTTTTAAACTGAAAATGATGAAAACTGTCTTTGATATTACTCATTTAAAACAGAATCAGTAGAAAATAAACATATAATGTGATGTCTAACTGAAAAAAATCATATTATACTCACTGGCAATAATTCCTGTGTTAAAAAGAAATAGTGCCTGCATAGAGAAAGAAATGCCCATTAGAAGTTCTAGAACATAATTCCACAGGAGGAATTAAAACTAGACTATAAGGACAGGAAGCCTCTACACATCCTCCACTTTATTATTCCCTTATTATCAGCACCGCCCAAGAAGGAAAATAAAACATCCCTAATAAAGTCAGAAGAACCAGGCTAAATCCCCACCATTACCTGTCCTGTATCCTTGTGATGAAGATAGAGCTGCCCTGGCCCCTGAGTCACCCCCACCCCACCCACGGTTCCCTGTGTTGTCACCTTGCCCAGGTGTAAGAGGCCGGTTCTCACGGTGGTTTTCTTCTGCAAGCCACACTCACATAACCTAATGATGCGTTTCTGGGTAATGGCACATGAAATTTAGATACCTGTTTCTGCTATCTCCACATCCTGATAGTAAAACATGAGGTGACGGAGACCTCCAGCTGCAAAGAGTTGACCAATTCTTTCAATCTGGGGAGGAAAAAAAGGCAAGGTAACGACTTTTGTTCTAAATCAGAAGCTGTACTTAAAGTCAACAGTGTTAGTATAAAAAAGTGAAATTAGTATCATCTTTCTTCTTCAAACAAGATTGTGTCGAATGCATCTTTCATAGAAGGGAACACTGTCTTCAACATGTCTCACCTTGGCAGATTACGTTCAAAAATGTAATTTGATCAATCACAGAAATATTTGCTACATATGCACATTTGACAAGGGACTGTCTCTCCGTGTTTTGCTAATATCCTAAAGTGTTCAGCCATTAAAGGCAGATATAAATGTAGATGAATGTTTCATTTTCAGTCAACAACAGATCAGAAGAAGAGAATAAATCGTCTTAAAATTCAGTCTAACACAGCAGAGATAATTAATATGAAATTGCAATAATCCCTCAAAACTGCCAGCAGAGCACATCTGAGTACAAACACTCCCTCCAGGAGCCGCCTGCAACTTAGTCCCACTCGCAAGTGTCCCTTTCAGTCCAGAGGTCTGACCACGGCCTGCTACCCAAAGAAGTGCTTCTTTTAAACACTCTCAGTTTGAAATTCATGAGAAGACGCAGGGTGAAATCTACACACCCATTAGAACGGCTACCATTAAAAAAACAAAAGGCAAAACATAGCAAGTGTTGGTAAGGACAGGGAGAAACTGGGCCTTTGTGCACTATTGGTGGAAATGCAAAATGGGGCAGCTGCCGTGGAAAACAGTACAGGAGTTCTTCAGAACATAAAAAGATGGAATTTCCACAAAATCCAGCCATTCTGCTCCTGTGTGGATAGGCCAAAAATGGAAAGCAGGGTCTCAAAGAGATATTTGTGCACCTACGTTCACAGCAGCACTGCTCATGATACCTTTCACGGAAGCTGGACACCGTGGTGAATGGACAAGTGAAATGTAATCTCCGTATGCAAAGAAATATTCCAATACGAGTGAACCCTGATACCAGATGCTAAGTGAAATGAACCAATCACAAAAAGACAAATCCTGCAGGACCCCATGGACATGGGGAGCCTGGAGCAGCCACGATCCTAGACAGGAGGTCCCCTGGTAGTTGCCAGGGGCTGGAGGGAAGGGGACCTGGGGAGTGGTTGTTAAGCATTTCTGTTCGGAAGGTAAAAAATAAATAAACAAATAAATCAATAGAGTTCTGCAGATCCACTGCACTGCAAAGCAAATGTATTTAACACTATCAAACTGCACACTTTAAATGGTTAAGGTGGTAAATTGTGTGCTATGTGTATTATACTAAAAATAATTTTTAAAAAAAGTAAAAGCTAGCCTGAAATTTTAAGTGTGACAATAAGCTCCCCTTCCATTTCCACCACACTATAGACAAAATGTTGCACTCTTCCACAGGGAGAAGCAGGTGGCTCTGTTTTCTTTGTTACTGTTCCTTGATTGAGGATGCCGCAGGATGAGCAGGGGAGACCCGACTGGTCCCGCCAACAGTGCTGTGAAGGAGCTGCTTCCATCACAGCCGGGAATGACCCTCTCTCCCCTCCAGCCCTGCCTGAGAGCCTGAGCCGGTGCTTTCTTTGAACCTCCAGGTTCTGACTTTCCTGCATTCTGAACTTGAACAGCAGTTTAGCTTGGGATTCCTACAGATCCAAACTTTTGCCCATGGATTCCACCTGCACTGTCCCAAATCTGCAGGGAGTCTAGCATTTCAGATAATGAGCTGTCTCCCAAATGACCCTGTCTCCTAAGCCTCCACGTTTGGGGAATAATGTTACCTCTCTCCAGGTACGATGACGATTACGTGAGATCATAAACGAAAAGCGCTGAGAACAGGGACTGATACGCCATAAACGTTCAAATGTTAGCTAAGAGGAGAAGGGCCAGGGGAAGGACACTTCCTCAGCTCCTACTTGACTCGCCCCAGAGCTTACATATTTTAGTGTGATCCACCCTTGATTGTTCCCCTGACTCCTGTTATCCCCACCAGAGGAGCTCAGCTGGAAGGAGTGGAACCGACCGGATGCTTGAGCTGCGTGTACCGGCCCCTGAGATTCAGGTGATCACAACTGTTTGCAACTCAGTTACCTTGTAATGGGGTTAGAACAGCCATAGCACAAGTATTTACTACAAAGGAAGCAGCAAATGCTCAAACTAGTGACTCCTCCCTCCACAACCCCCCATCCAAGGTCATTTGTTAAACATCTAGAAGCCAGCCTACCACAGAAAAGGATTCTCAATACCGTGGGCACCCTGGCAACAAAAAGGACTGGCTTGCTTTTTCTATTGCATAATTAGTTTTCTTTTAATTGTATCACAGGGCTCCTGACACGCCTTTCCCACTGCCCAGGAAATTATATCTGCCCATATTTTGGCTTTCCCCATCCAAAATCAAATCACACCCTGGGTTTTGGAAAGAAATTATGGCAGAAAACGGAAGTCAAGGCTAGGATCAAATAAAACCAAATTCAACTGCCAAACCGAAGTCAAAGCCAGAAAATCATGGCACAATTTAGTCTCCAATCCTAGAACAAAATAAATGCAAAAACAATTAATCAGCAACTTGAAAAGAGACCCAACCTCAGCTTCCAAAATGGCATGAGAGCCCCTCTGCATTGGAGGTAGAGAGATGCAGACAGAATTGCCATCAGAATCGTGGAATGACAGTCACAGGTTTTCCTAGCTAATGTGGAGAACGAAAAAGTCCTAAGCTCATTCTCACTACCAGCAAAGAGTCAGAATAAAGCCATGTCCGTGCTAAAACAGACACCCTCTGAGCACAGCATGGGGTCCTGCCCCAGGACAGTGTCACTGTCTGTGCCCTCCACAGTCAGACGCGTCCCACCTGATTCCCCTCGAGAATGGCATCCTCCACTTCGGTTTTGCTCAGGTCCAAACAGGAAGCCACGATGGCAAATAGGTAGTCATGCCTGGCATCCAGAAGAGCCCGCCTGGCTTCCTTCTCTTCCTTCAGTCTTTGCTAAAAGAAAAGAATAAAAATGTTATATGGCAACTGCTGATCCACGTGGATTCGTCCTGTGATAATTTCATACTACTGTTGTTTTTTTAAGTCTTCGGTGTTCGGGGAATAGACGGCTTAATGGCACAGTTCGTTATGTACTATCTTCTACTTCTAGAAATAATGTTATTTTTTTCTCTTATGAAAACAAGGTACGTTCACAGTTTCGAAATTGCATAATACTGAGAAGCCAAAAGAAGAAATAAAAATCATTTGCTATCCAGAAATTATTACTAACATTTTTTCTAAATCTTTACAGACTTATTTCTATGTATATATAAGCATTCATCAGATAAACAAAAAAATTTCCTAATTTTTAAAACATTTTCCTAAACCATTAAATATTTCTCTGCACTATCTCCTGTCTTTATTTTTTGTCTGTAGGTTCATGTCTGGTCTTGAGATTAATTTCTGAATACCAGTACTTAATTTTTTAACTATCAGTTGTTAAAATAATATAACAGATGTTGGCTGTTTGAAGCATCTTTCTTTATACTATGTTGTTATACATCTATGCTTATATCCTACCACAAATTTTTTTTGTGCATTTCTCCTTTAACAGTATATCATAGGCTTCTTTCCAGGATGTACAGAATATTCCAACTTATGTAATAGCTGCAAAATATTTGACACAGATGTACCATAATTTGTTCAACTGTCCTGTCATTGGTGAATAGTCATCTTCCAATCTATTTTTCAGAACAAACTCATTCTCCTCCATTTGTTCTTCTCAGAACAAACCCATGATCCTTATGCCAATCAGTAGCTCCCACTAGGAAGAGGAAAGTAGCCCCTCTGAATCCCTTTTCTAATCAAAAAACATTTATTAAACCCCGAATACGTGCCAGCACTATAGAGACTTACACTACCCAGCAACCTCAAGAAAGCTCACAGTCTGGCTGGCAAGTTGAAAGCTGAAAATGTAGATATGACAAATGGCTTAACAGTTGCTACAGAAGCATCAAATGGATGGGTCCCCAAATGCAGAAGGCTTTATGGGTCTTCAGAGAGGGTATAAAGAAGAGGCCTCCCACTGTAGCCTGGGGTGGGGGGACAGGAAAGATTCCAGAAGGCAGCAGCTTAAGCCTAAAGTTAAGGAAGGCTGACCACACTCGTAGGAGACAGAGGTCTTTCTGCACATGCAAAAGGCCAAGAGGCATAAGAAAACAGCACATTCTGGAAACCACAAGGCAGTCAGGGTGGCTGAACAGACAAGGACTAGAAAACATACTAGGAAATGTGCAAAACATCAGATCATAAAAATATTTTGCAAACAACATTAGAAAGTTTAAATGTTATCTGAATTCTATGGAGAATCCCCACACAATGTTTAGTTGTCTGTGGAAAAAACCATCATTCTGACAGCAGTGTGGAAAGTGGGCTGGAGCGATGTGAACCTGGAGGTGTCAGGCAGACCGTGGTGGCCTTCCCGGACACCAAGACACATGCCGTGGGGAAACAACACAGCCACGATGGCACTTTTGGGTGTGTGGCTTTGAGAGGTGAGTCAATACTCAGACAGCGGTGGATAGACTGGGAAATATGCACCTGGGGGTCAAGGGGAAGTTGCACTGCTGACAGGGACGTGCAGACAGACATACAGGCAGGTTCTCAATGCAGCACAAGGACTGTATGGCCTGGATCATTCTTGGTGTGAGGGGCAATCCTGGGTGCTCTGTGGGATTTTTAGCAGCATCCTCAGTGTCTAAATTCTAGATGGCAGCAGCCCCACCACCAGGTTGTAAGAATGAAAAATGTCTCCAGGCATTGACAGATGTCCCCTGTAGGATAAAATTACCCCTCTGTTGGGAAGCACCAATATGATATAGAAGTGGACATCGGAGACGCAGATAAACAAGACTGTCGATATAAAAGCTACGATGTGAATAGCATCTTGTGAGCTGTGCAAAACTATGTCAACAGCGCTTTCATCCAGCAGGTGGTAGGAGCATGCTAAACATTCAGGAAATATTGGTCAAGAGATGGCATAAGCAAAATTTGAACCATATCTACCAAAGATATGGAGATAAAAAGACAACACGGTGAAGAAAACTGGAGAACTTCAATATGCCAGAAGCAAGAAGAGAAAGAAGTGCAAAGGGACAAGGCTATGTGCGAACACGCAGAGAGAGACGGCAGCAAGCAGGGAACAGCAGCGATGGTAAACCAGAGAGTGGCCAGGAGCGCCAATGCTCCTGAAGGTGGGCTGGGTTCATCCGGGTAGCTGCAGGGACTGTGTCTACAGATGGCTGTGCATGCCACACCTCCTGGGCAAAGTGATTATGCCATGAATCTGTCAAGAAATAGGCTGCATTTCACCTCCTCTTGAATTTGGCAGCCCTGTGACCAGTTTTCATCAAAAGAAACTGAGGGGAAGCGAGATAATGACACTTCCTGGGTTAGTCCTAAAGGGATCTTCAGCTTCTGCCTTTGACCTTGGAATGTGCCCTCATGATAACTCAGCTATGAGAAGTTCAAGTCATGGGGGGTAACCAGGTAGAGGAATTACCAAAACTTTCTGGTCAACAGCCCTGTCCCCTTCCTCGCTGACCCCAGCACCAATTTCCAGCCATCTGAGTAAGCTGTCCCAGAAGGTCCAACTTGGTTGACCCTAGATATGGCTACAGCTCAGCCAATGGCATGCCCAGCAGAAGTGCTCAGCAGGGCCCACTCCCTCACAGACTCAAGAGATAATTGTTGGCTTGGCACCTGTGGCTCAACGGGCTAAGGCGCCAGCCACATACACCTGAGCATGCGGGTTCAAATCCAGCCCAGTCCCACCAAACAACAATGAGGGCTGCAACCAAAAAATGGCCGGGCATTGTGGTGGGCGCCTATAGTCCCAGCTACTTGGGAGGCAGAGGCAAGAGACTTGCTTGAGCCCAGGAATTGGAGGTTGCTGTGAACTGTGATGCCACAGCACTCTATCCAGGGTGACAGCTTGAGGCTCTGTCTCAAAAAAAAAAAAAAAGAGATAATTGTTACTACTCTGTGTCCTTAAATTTTGGTGTGGTTGTTATGGAACAATATATAACAATCTTGCTGGAATAATTTTAGTGGCTGGACAGAAAGCAAATGAATATATACTTGATAAAAGGATGATTAAGAGAAAGGAAATAGAGAGATACTGAATATACACAACTCTTTCCAGAAACTTGACTATAAAGTGATTGAAACGTCATTGCTACACCTGTATAATTTACATTCTGTTCTCTGACCTTGGAGGACTACCTGTGGGACAATTTTGTTGATGTGGTGGGAGGATAATTAAGGCTTTTAAAAAAAATAAACAATCTATATTTTCTCACCATTTTTCTAAAAAGAAACCAATGCAGGTCCTAACATAAAGTATACATTCCATAAATGTCACATGGAAGTAAATTTCAACTTCTTTTCAAATGTCACTAAAACCAGGAAGATGTGTCCTATTGTTTTGAACTGTTTTCTACCTTCCTAAAAGGAAGAAATAAAAGACTTTTCTGTAAGCAATCACTCTGAATTTGTACTGAATGTCTTTAACAGCTTGAGTACATGGAGGTCAACCAGGGGAGCCACTAATCCAGAAACGAAACAAAGAAACGGCAAATGCTTAGTAGCCAAAAAATAAAAGAAACAAAATAAAAAGAAAACAAGTAGAGAGTCAGAAGATTCAAAATATAAAGTAACTGAAGGCTTCCAAATAATACAGAGATTTAAGTAAAATTCTGTCATGGTAACACATTACTCTGTGACCCAATTATATAAGATTCCAAAGGGGAAAAGAATATTCTAGTGGAAGAAAAGCAAGGTCAGTTCCTGAAACAGAACACGAATTATTCTACTTTTTCTTGAATGTCACAGAAGATATTCCAAAGCAGTTTTATACATACAAAGCACATTATCTACATGTTTTTAAAGTAAATGTATTCAGGGCTGGGCAAGGTGGCTCAAGCCTGTGAGCCTAGCACTCTGGGAGGCCAAGGCAGGAGGATCCCTTGAGCTCAGGAATTCGGGACCAGCAAGAATATGTCTCTACTAAAAAAAACAGAAAGACTAGCCAGGTCCTGTGGCAGGTGCCTGTCCTCTGAACTACTTGGGAGGCAAATGCAGCAGGATCACTTGAACCCAGGAGTCCGAGGTTGCTGGGCTAGGCTGATGCCATGGCACTCTAGGCTGGGCAGCAGAATGAGACTATCTCAAAAATAAACAAAAAAAAGTAAATGTTTTCAGAAGCTATATTGATAAGCATGTTAAGACTTGAATATATTCTTCCTTAAACTTAGGACTCTGTCACCTGAAGACAAGTAACATGAAGTCTGCCCTGGTGCCATGTAGCTGAGAGAGCACAGTGCCCATCAGTCTCAATTGTCATTGCATTGCACCAAGGTATCCTGATAACATGAGATTCATTTCTGACTACCACCAAAAAGTCAATAACGTCAAACAAATATTTGGCGATCAGATCAGGGCATTATCAATTCGAAAATGTAATGCTTTCTGGTTGCTAGGGAACCACAGCAACGAGCGGTCAGGTGACTGGCAGTCTGGAGTTGGCTTGTCCTGCGGGCCTTGGAAACGTCGCAGAAGTGTCCTCCTTTTTCCTTCTCTGCCACACATTGGAAGGGTTGTCTTGGGCCACACATTAAGTGCACAAACACTGACAAAAGCTGATTAGTGAAAAATGGTCTGTGCATAATTTTCACAATATCCAAACAATACCAAACAATACCACAGATTAGCAAAACAGTCCTCCCAATGCTGGGCCACGGGTTGGACACCTCTGGAGGACACTTGGAGTGTGAAGGCAGGGTGGGATTAAGATTAAAACATTTCTGGCAATTTATGACACAGTGAGTTATCAGCACCTGGAAAAGGGTCAGTGCAGAGCTACCTGGTGAGAAGGGAGCACTGCCTCCCAGGCAGAGCAGTCTCCACAGAGAGCACGGACTTCAGGGCACTGTGGCAGGTTCTAGTCCCAGCTCTGCTCTCACTGCAAGGCCTCACATCGGCCATTAACCTCCCCAGCTCCAAAATCAAAGCACTGGACTAGGTCACAACTAAGGTCCCTTTTTTCTCTAACCTACAGGCTACTTCTCTTTGGTGTAAAAGTTAATACAAACTATAATAGACTTGAGATTGTAAAATACAAACCCCAATGAAGACCCCAGCACTGTGCTTGCAAAAGCCCTGTGATTTTGCCCAAAAATGAATGCATTCATCCAATTGTGTTTGAAAGACTAAACTTCACCTTTAACTCTGCAGAACCAAAGTCCTCGTCTGCGGGTTTATATAAACTACACGTGTGAGAAATTCTTCATTTTGGCTCTAAGTTGATAATCCTTAACTATATGAAGATGAAAGTAAAATGGAGATACATGTCCCAACTTGAAAGATATTTGTGAGGATTAAATTGCATGTTGTCTCGAGCTAACACTAAATCAACTAGCACTTGAATTAAAATGACATGACCAAGGATTTGACCCTGGACATCAAAACTTAGGTGGAAAAAAAAAGTTTTAATAATTTATTGTACAAATGTTTAGGCTCCCTCTATCCTTGGGAAGTGCCATCTTGTTGGCAGGTCTGTCCCTGGCCCCAACACTCCCCACTGAAGAGGATGGGGGACAGGGCCATGGGGCCTCAGAGCCCCTTGGTGCCTGAGCAGGGACGCCCTCTGCCCAAAGCCTCCTGGAGGGCGCATTTTGCGTTGTTTTCACAGGTTGCATTGCTAGCTATGCCCTTCAGAGCCCTCTCTGCAAGTTGAACCCTGTTTCCACACCCCAGACAGAGAAAAACCTCCCGGTCTGGCTTCCAGCTTTTCTGCTTCAAGCCACACGGCCCCCTTTCCTCTCCCCACCTTTCCGAGAGAGGCGCGGCGGCCCGGGACTGGCTCAGCCCATCCTAACCTGCTGTCTGGGGCTGGGAGAACCACAGTCTAGAAATCCTCCCTCCTCACTGGACTTTGGGCGCCTTGCCTTTCTTTTCTTACTCCCCTTTCATTTCATGTTTCCAGGCGAAGGGGCCTCAGCTGGAGAGGAAGCGGCGGCTCCTTCCCGAATGAAGAGCACTTCAGTACAGTGGTTTCCTGAAGGAAAGGAGACTCCATGCTGGCTGATCCCACTCACAGCAGGTGCTTTAGTGAAGCCCTCCTTTATTTCACAAGAGCCACACTCCCCCTGTACCTCGAAGAGCTGCCACTTAGAAGGACGGTACCCATCCATTTTCTCCTGTCCAGGAATAAGCTTTGGAAGCGTGTCTATTTTCACCGAAGCTTTCAGGGTCCCTAAAGCTTCTCGTTTGCTAACTTGCTTATCTCTCATTCTTTCCAGGCAGATTCTCTCTTTAGCATTTAATGTGTAATCGGTTTTTTTCACCCGGGCCAACCCCAAACCTGCCGTACACACACCCCCACCACCACAAGCCCCTGCCGTGCTGTCATCCAAATTCTAACTGAATCCTGTTTTCTGCACACCACACTTCCTGAGCCATCTTGGACCTCCACACGCCATATACTCTATCTTCCCCTACCCCTATCTGGTTTCACTTTAAATTCAGAAATACCTCTCTTGTAGAAATCCAGGACTTCCTCTGGCAGTACAGGCTGGCTTTAACCCATGTGCTAAAAATATATATGTCATGATGCCCATTCTATTATGTCACAGGAGTGACATTCCCAAACTTCCCTTCCCAACAGATCAGTGTACTTAAAACAGGCTCCTCCTCAGAATCACCTGAGAGCTTTAAAATACTGATCCCTCAGCCCCCACCTGTAAGGAGTTCTGGTTTATCTTGTCAGGAGGCAGACCCAGGCATTGGTGTATCTCAAAGGTTCCCTGGCAATTCCTATGTGCAGCCCAGCCTGGGATCACTGCATTGAAAGATGATGTTTATGAATTGATCACGATTAATTAGTATGACTAGCTTTCCACTTGAGACAGGAACTTAACAGAGAAGGTCTAAGGGCATAAACTTTGGGTTCTTCGAACCCCAGTCCTCCTTTATCTCCTTACTGGAATTGTGCAAGAAATCAATGATAGGAAGAACGAATTCAGCTCTGAACTACATGGGTCTAACAGGGCCTGGCCTGCAGTACCACAGAGCACAGCCCGGGGTACAATGTAGGCATTTGCAAGATATTTGTGGAATGGATGAATTTCACACGTAGAGTCACATTCTCCCAGGGTCTAGCTATGGCATAATTATGATGTGGGCAGCTGTGGCTCTTACCTCATTAAGGCTACGGAGTAATCACTGGGTATTAACAAGCCCCCTTTCCTCCCCCACTTCCCAGCTAAATCCTAGTGCCTTTGCTTTCCACTGCTCCAAGGAAATTGTTTTAACCTCCTATGTGTGACCTTTATCAACTGGACAAAGCAGGTCTGGGCCTGATTAATACAGAATGCTGAAAATGGTTTGGCTATTTTGCAAGAGAATAACAAAACCAACGACCTTTCAGATTTCAAAAGATATCTGAGAGCAAAGGTTTTCTTTGTCCTGGCTTCTCCTGTGCACCCACTGGGAACACTGGCTGCCCTCCTGCAGAGCTGCTCAGGGAGGGAAGGAGGCATCCGTCCGAGCGCCCTCTCTCTTCCTCCACAGCTTCCGCCCACCAGAGAAGCACTGTTTAGAGAAAACCCGTAGCAATTGAAAGTCTGTGTGCAACAGGATTCGCCTGCATAAATACACACAGTATAAAACACGAAGGCTAAGTATTCCTGCAGAGGAGGAAAAACTCCTCTCCATTTTACAAACCAACCTTGCAATTAGGTGAATTTAATAGCCAACAGGACTATCACATATCTTTCAAGCTGTTCCCTTCTCTAAAAGTCAACCAGTGAAAATGCAGTTTGAATTTTAGGGAAGAAAAAAAAACAGAAACCACAAGTTTGGAATTCATGTCCAGTGTACACATTGTAATTTGGTCCTAATCACTCTTTATGAGAAAAGAGGGGGAAAGGCAGACCTCAGATCTGGACTATCTTTTTGAAAATAAGTAAGGGAATAAGTACAGAATTATTTCAAGTCTTTTCCTTGAAAATAATTTGTGTTTATTATATAAGAGAGAAAATATGGATGGTGGCCTTTTCCAAATCCAGAGAGCTTATGATGTTTGGTTATTAGTGGCATGGATATTTACAGGTAAAGTTCATTATTATGTTACAGCAATCTAATTATAACATCATCACATTAATAATTCCAGAACAAGACTAAATATCTACAGACATAGTGGGTGGGATTGTTTGTTGTTTTATGTTAAGTAGCTATGGAATCTTTCCCATTTGTCTTTTCAGGTGACAGAGTTATAATTTAATACACTATTGTATCAGTTGACAAAAGACTCTTTGCTCAGCCTACTTCAGTGAGGCCACTGAACCTTACCCTAAGCTATCTGTATACTTCCTCATAAAATCAAGTTTTACCAAAAAATCCTGTGAAGTCAGTTGAATGAGAAACCCTTTACCCAGAGGGACTTTACCTAACAAATGCAATCAGTGGAACCTAATGAATCCCAAACAAAAAAAAAAGAAAGAAACCCCTCCCCCAGTTCCACCAAGCCAAGAGATGTCTGAGCACCTGACCTGCCTTCAGCAAGAATCCTGGTGAGACAGAATCATCCCTCATAATTGCTCCTCTTAGGAATTTTCCATCCACTGCCCCTACCTGCTCTTGTAAATTCCCAGTTACCCAGGCTATATTCAGAGTTAAGCCCAATCTCTCCCCTCTCCTGCCTGGGTCCTTATACATATCACTTTCACCCCAAATAAAGTCTTACTTACCTTGTTTTAACAAGTATCGTTGAATGATTTTAGAACAGTGTGCTAAATTTAAAGCATGTGTAATTATTTGCATTATATACTGCACTATGATTAAGATAATTCTGTTACTGTCCTACTGTAGTTGAGTAGACCAAACCAGCACCCAAACTACATACATAAAGCCTCCCAAATGCTTCCTCTCAAAACACAATTCATCAAAGAAGAATCAAGTACATTAGTTATGCCTGAAATTTTACCATTAATTGTAATGTTTCAGAGTTAGTAGCAAAGTATAGGGAAAATGTTCAGACTTGTGAAATGTCTAACTCATTCCATGTATTCCACAATCATCTCTGAAGTTTCATCACACACCACGCTCTGTGTTAAGGGAAGGTTATCTAACGACAGAGAGGAAGCCACACTGCCCTCTAGAAACCCACAGTCTAGCGTGGGAAAAAGGGACCTGAAGACAAATGTCACTCATTATGGTGATGTGACAAAGACTTTCTAAGACATAGAAGGGATGTATGGAAAGGTATATGGAAGGAAGCGCTTGCCTCCTCAAACTGTCAGGGGAGGCTTTTTAGAGACGGTAATACCTTCATTTATTCTGGTCTTCAAGAATAAATGTTTGCCAGTAAGTTCAGGAGCTTGGCTAGAAGAACCCTGAGAAGGATGCATCAGGATTGGGGGGCTTGGACAAGTAGGGGTAGATGGCAGGGCAAGGGGAACTTAGAAAATGCACACACAGCATTCTGCTCTTAGGGTAAAACAACAGGCTACATGCAATCGCGCAGGCTGCCAGTGATACAAAAAAGATTGAGGCTGGCAGGAAGCACAGGTTAATGTTGAAAAATGGAGTCCTAGAGAAACCTCCATTTTCTTCTGACATTAATTGGCAGTGGAAGAGGTTCCAAATCCCTCTCTGCACATTTGCATAATAAAAAGCTGCTGAGCCAAGCCCTATGCTGGGGAAACTCATTCTTCAACGTGACTTCCAAAGGCACAGCTTTGCACCTCACTATCCGTGACCTCAATTCCAGCCAGACAAGAGGGAATCTCAAAGAGCTAGAATCGGCCTTCGCTCTCCCAAATCAGCAACCAAAGTTTACATGTTCAAAAGAACACACAGTTCCCAAACAGCCCCAATGTGTTTTTTGCCCCAGTCAAACATCTCCCCAAAACACGCAGCATGAATCTCTACTCATACTTATAGCTGAGTTGGCAATGTGCAGAAAAACTTAAGGTTGCAAGTCTTTTCTTTTAATTTGACCGTAAATGCCATGCAAAAATCAGTAAACAAACATGGTTCTCATACATCCCACTAACTTTGAGCTTTGTTAAGTATTTTTCCATCCAGGTGGGAGAGACGATGCTAATCTACAACACACGGGCAAATTTACAGTCCGCAGCTCCTTACCGTTAAAACTCGTGTGACACTCTGCTTCCAGAGCTGTCTCCTACCGACCCTAAACATCACAGAAGTCTGGCAGAGACAGATCTTTCAGAATGGTCTTCTAACTCCCAGGACCCTTACTCATCACCCAGCAGGCTTGAAAATGAAAAGTCAGCTGAAAGACCAGAATTTCACTTCTACATTTCTAATTTCAATATGTTCACAGAATAAAAATTAAAAGTCCACCTATACTACTCAAGATTTCCTTCTAGAGTCTCTGCACAGAGCCTCTGCTCTTTCCAAAGCCTGGTGTTGTTAGGGCGATACTGTTTACACAGTCCAGTATAACTATACCTCCTATGCATGATTCTCAACCAATCAAAGCATTTGAATGGCTTGGTAGCAACACAACGTCTGATGTCCATTTAATTTCCTACACTGACCAACAATAAGCTTTGAGTCAACAGAGATTACTAAATCATTTCTTGGAACAAAGAGAAACTTTAAACCATGTCAAAATCAAAAATAGAGAAGCCACAGGTCTGAGCATATTGCCCAAGTCAAGAAATCCAGTCCTCTTAATCTGAACACCTCAGTGAGCACATTGCCAGCATTATTGAGTAATTGTGACTAATGGCCAGAATGACTAATTGTGACCCAAAGGAGCCATCCCCCCCCCATAAAGAACAAGCAGCCCATTTCATATGCAAATATAAATGATGTCATTAATTACTTGTGCTCACACAGTTGCACGTAAGCCAAGGTAATTGTTCCTCTGTGGCTAAACACCTGATCATCCTTACTGCGAAGATGTAAGGGGAGGCATTGCCAAGTGCTTTAAGAGGTTGCTTACGTGTGGTTACTTTCCTCAAGATGAGTCCAAGACAGGACATTCAAGGCGGGGCTTGTTGAAACTAGGATTTAGTCCTTAGAATTCAAGGTCCAGCAACACAAATCCTATTAAGATCATCTAAGGATAATCAGGAAATTGAGAACTCATCCTGGTAATATCCTGCTATTTGGGCTACTAGAAGATACTAACTTAAAAGCCAAGGTAATTTGGTACCAGAATAAAGGAAATTCAACTGCTGAGAAGCCAAGGCTTGGCGTGGCCTCCACTGGGGGGTTAATAAACAGGCAGCGTTTGGGCCTGAATATTACTTGGTAACCAAATGGCTAGAGCACAGAAGTTCAGGTTTGTTGATAGGATGCTTTTTACCTCTCTGGGGGTTGGTAAGTTACTGTCATCATTTCCAGTTAAGAGTGGTGAAGATGGGTATCTACAAAGTCGGACAACTAAGATCGTGAACTCGTCCTAGAAAAAGTGTTACCCACCTCATTGCTGCCTGTCCCTGTGTACACCTCCCAAGCACTCTCCTTGGGAAGCTCTGCGCCGACACCAGCGCACAGTCCACCCTTCAAAGCACTCTTTTTCTGGAGTGGCCATCAACGCTGTCATTATACAAAGTTTGACAATTAAGTTTGCAAATTCATCCTAGAAAAAGTGCTTTGAAGGCTGGACTAGGTGCTGGTGTCAGTGGGTAGCTTCCCAAGGGGAGCGCTGGGGAGGCGAGCACAGTGACAGTCAGCAATGAGGCGTGTCACACTTTTTCTAGGATGAGTTTAGGCAACTTCCTCATGTCAGCAGCAGCTCATTTACAACACACCCCTTGGGGAGAGCTACTTTCTGGGAAGACTCCCACAGATGGCTGGCACCATGCATTCTGTGTTTGGCGACACAACCATGACTCACTGGAGGCTTCAGAGCAAGTCTTCCAGCCTCTATGGCTTGATTTTGGCACCCTTTGGGCAAAGTAGATACAGTAGAGGTGTCTTACAGGATCTTCTAGAGTCCCAGGCTCCTGAAGCTCTCACTGAGAGCTGTCATTAAGTAGCACGACAAAGCAAATGCCTTCCTTTATCCACTCTGACCTCCTACGCCCCACTCCCTGCCAGAAAGCCAGTTCAAGGAGAGGTTTCAAATACTGCTCAATAAAAAAGTCAGAAAAGTTTTCCTACAAAGTTTTCACTGGCAGGAACTCACGCTGGGACTTCTCCAGACCTATGCAATTAGACAGTCCACACTTCCAGGGCAAAAATATGGGCCATACACAAATCCCGTCAGGCATCAAACTAAACAAGAGCGGACAATGGGCCTCGTATATGAAGGAGACTTCATCCAGAAATCCAAGTAGCTTCAAGAAAAGTTTGAAGTTCCACTTTCTTTCTTTCTTTTTTTTTTCCTGAGACAGTCCCACTGTGTAGCCCTCAGTAGAGTGCTGTGACATCACAGCTCACAGCAACCTCAAACTCTTGGGCTTAAGCGATTCTCTTCCCTCAGCCTCCCAAGTAGCTGGGACTACAGGCACCTGCCACAACACCTGGCTATTTTTTTGTTGTTGTTGCAGTGGTCATTGTTGTTTAGCTGGCCCAGGCTGGGTTTGAACCCACCACCCTTGGTGCATGTGGCCAGCACCATAACCACTGTGCTACGGGCACCAAGACCAAAGTTCCACTTTCATTCATTCATTCAACAAAGTGAGTAACTTTTATGGAGTCAGGCACTGTGTTGTATACTACAAATAGAACAAGTAACAAAAACAAATGCTTACTCAAACATTAAAAAAATATTAAATGTAAGATGCATAATTACTCTGGAAGGCCAAAGTGGGTAGATCACCTGAGCTCAGGAGTTCGAGACCAGCCTGAACAAGAGTGAGACCTCGTATCTACTAAAAATAGAAAAACTAGCTGAGAGTTGTGGCAAGCACCTGTAGCCCCAGCTACTCAGGAGGCTGAGGCAAAAAGATCTCTTGACCCCAAGAGTTTGAGGTTGCTATGAGCTATGATGCTTATAGCAATCTACCCAGGGAGACAGATTGAGACTCTGTGCCCCCCCAAAAAAAAACTATACTAAAAAAGATGCAAAATTCTTCGCATATACGCAACACTCAGAATGAAAAAATAAAATGTTCTCAATGAAACTTAAATACGACATCAATTTCAAGATGCATTCAAGATGCATTTAACAGGGTTAAAATATGAAAAATGTTCATCTTACAATCAATGAAAACTTGGTCATTCCTATCCTTACTGGAGGCAGATATTAAACCAATAACATATAAATAAATGTATTTTTATAAATAAAATGTTATAAATTATATAGTGTCATTTTAAAAGAAAATAAGGTATAAGCTTTATTTGAACATAGCTTCTAAATTATTACCATTTTATGCTTGCATACAAAAGTGTAAAACTTCCTAAACTCCTCTCTACATTATGAGGTCACCTACATTGGGCCCTGAAGCCTTATATGTACAATATAGCATAATTGAAAAGTGTAACTCTGGAGCCAGACAGACCTGGACTTAGATTCTACCTCTGTTTCCCTCTAGCTAAGCAACATCATGGCTTTTGTTTCCTATGCCATATGTTAGAAATAAAAACACCTACCTAACAGACTAGTGATGATTTAAATATATGTAAAACTCATGGATTCTCTTAGGCACCTAATAATCACATTTGGTTATTTGCAAAAGAGCTATGGCTACAATTAGTGTCAATATCAACGTAGAGGACAAATTCCCCAAAAAATGATCTCAGCCTAACCTACCAATGTTAGTCTAGGGCTGTTTGGAAATTTTGCTGTTTTGGAAATTTTGGAGATTTCCAGGTATGTCCCAAGAAAAGAGTGTATGCAAGTTTTATCAATTACCATCTGCACATTTTTCATGGATTCCCTTTTCTGAGAATGTCTTACAAGGCCCAAAAAACATTCATCAGTTTTATGAGTTTATAACCATATTCCATCCATTCTGAGTTGTACATCGTTTTTTTACTGTTAACCATATTGGAATTGGATGCATCTTACACCCAATGTCCCCCGACAACTGCTCTTGATCAGAAAGTCCTTTTGACATGAGCAACTTGCCAACCCCCATGCAGACCCAGGTGTCAGCCCACGTGGCTCAACAGGGCTACTGTAGCACATTGATATTACAGTCAACAAACCATGGACAGTCCATTTGAGAAGGGAATATGTGTCCTGAAAGTTTACTAAAAATCTTCACTGACACCTTCTGGGAAAATCAAGAAAACACCAGCATTGTAACTTACACAATGGGTGTTAGTAGACTGCAAGAAAATCTAGCAAAGGTCAGAGCCTAAATGTGAAGACATTTTAGGAGTTTCTAAACTAATTCATTGCATTTGTCTTTGTATGGATGCCCAGGGGTGATACATGATTTTTTTTTTTTTATTGTTTGAGATTCATTGAGGGTACAAGGAATTAGGTTACACTGATTGCATTTGTTAGATAAAGTCCCTCTTATAATTTATCCCACTCCTAACAGGTATGGCATACACCATGACAGTCCCCCATTCCTTTAGCTCCACCCCCACTTGAATACATGATTTTTTTTAATCCCATATTTAAGGTGAAAAGAGCTTTTTCAATTAAAATCCTAAGAATCCAATGCATTCTAGTTTAATTGAGAGCTTTTCTTTCTCTTTTTCTTTCTTGTGATGAATGACACAGTAGTGTGTTTTCCATCTGATGATGACTTAGTTCAGATGAAATACAATTCTGTGAGTTCTACCAGTCAATGAGAAGTTCTTAGAGAAGGCAGAATTTAAGATAAGCCTTGAAGAAGGGTAAGATTTAAATGAATAAATAGGAAAAGGTAGGGTAAATATCACAGAGGTTGAGATTCGAGAGAGCCTCCTGTCCTTCAGTTGTAAGGGAAAATGAGTGGGTAATCTCTGAAAGATATGTTGGCATTGAACAATGGGTGTAAACCCAAGGTAGCAGCCCCTTGCCTTGGGTATAAAGGGCTGTCATTAAAGAATAAACTAAGGAAAGTCTTGTGTAGGAAGATTATACTGGTAGTTGTATACAGGAAGGACTGAAGCAGAGAGAGATTAAAAGAGGATGCTGGACATGAAAAAATAAAGGATTCAACAGCAGGTGGAAGTCATGGTCACTCAAGCCACTCCCAAATGAACAAACATGTTAACATGTAAATGAGGTAAGTTCCACTGTCCCCATCCAACATTTTGCTACTCTTACATAGAAATCCTGGTTGAATGGGAAGGAATAGAAAAAAATTTGAAGGAAGGAAGGGAGGGAGGGAGAGAGGTAAAGAGGGAGAGAACGAGGGGGAAAGGGAGAAAAAAGAGAGAAAGAAAAGAAAGAAGGAAGGAAGGAACGAGAGAGAGAGAGAAAGAAATAAAAGAAAGAAAGATGGAATTGAACAGCTGGTAGTAGAGGAAAGGAGTTGTCAAAGATGATTCTCTGTTTCACAGCTTGGACAAAGAATCATAATAACTCAAGTAGAAATGAAGGAATTGAGAGAAAAATGTACCCTTCTGAGACTCAATAACTAAAACAATGTAAACAGAAATCTGATTCTATACTTTTCCTTTGACCTTTCCATCTTGAAAATATGAAGATGGGTAGAATTATAAATGAGGTACCTTTTTCTTTTTTATATCATAACAAAAAACTCATAATAAAAAAGAAAAAGTTCATAATAAAAAGGAAATAAAGGAACCACTAATACCATATTGATGCCATAATCATTTGAGCTGCACTCCCAAAAGAAAATAATGATTCTAACAATGTCAAATGAAGTGGTAGGGTTTGTTGGTTTTGCCACCATTTTCATAAGTTGAAATTGTGCAGCAAAAGGTAATAAAAAAAGATGCAAAAGTTTTCGAGAAGCCTTATCTTTTAAAATTCAAAAGAGAGGATGGAAGAAAAGGAGAAGAAATCCAAGAGGCGAATACAGAAAACTGATGTGTTTAGAGTGAAGCAAACGGAGACGGAGCACGTGAGTTCTGAAGGAGCCTGGAGCAGAGGTGATGGGCCGTGGGAGATGCACCGACTTCTGCACATACAGGTTGGCTGCATGGCCTCTGCCACACACCTGAGGCACATTGGCCCCGTTCTCCCCATGAATATCATGAGATAGGCTCATTGATCCTGCAGGCACCTTCCAGCTCCAAGAAGAATGCACAGGCTAAGAGAGTGATCTTCGATCACAAGCATACTGCACGCTTACAGTAATTGTACTATTATTTTAGTATGAATGCTATATATACTGCCTTAAACCATGGCATACAAAACATTGGGGGAAATATGACATCATTGAAGCATCCATAATGAGGTTAATCACTGTGACACGGCAGTGCTGTTATACCTATGATAACGTTGCTTTCTCCACAGAAATTTTTTTTTCCCATTCTATATTCCTCTATCTTGAACAAGTGATGCTCTCTAGACCATCGTACCTTTTTCATCTCATAGTCTTTGTATACAAAACTGTAGCACTTGATAAACTTCTCTCAAACCTAACCACACAGAGCTCGGGAGTTCCGAATGAAGATATACAAATTAAATTTTAAGTGCAAAATAAACAGACTCTTTGAGGTTAATATACCCGGTCTTCCTGGCATCCTGTTCTCAGGATGCTTAGCATGGTTACAATGTTTCATGTCGAAACTCTACCTTGCCTTGCTTGGTTATTCTAGTTGTTCCTTGTTTAGAACCAAAATTTCAGAATTACATCATACCTAACTCGGAAAAATAATACTTCTTTGATTAAAACCTTGTGTATAGTACAATCTAAAGGACAATCTGTAATTTGGAAATGACCCTATGCCTTAATTACTTACACTTTCATATATTCATAGTCCAAGCAAACATATGATAGGAATTAGAGATATGAAGAGAGCCCCTTACTGATGAGAGAATTCTTGTCTTCTGAAAGCAGAAGGAGCTGACGGTCCTTATCTTCACACCTTGTAGCTGATACTGTTCCATTTCACATATGCACATGCTAAGGCACCAAAGTGAAATTCTTTTCCTAAATATAAAGTAATAAAGACTTCAACTCATAGTCTCTTTTCTGTAGGTTCTGATGTAGCTTTTCATGTATTTATTTAGAGAGAAAATGTATTTCACTACGTAAGTCGCTGCCCCTACAAGGTCTGGTCTCTGCTTTTGAGGACATAAAGGAACAGAGAATGATGCTGAGATGTCCTCAGCCTGTGGGTACCTGCTCCCCCTGGGTCGTGACCCTATAGGACCCCATGATGACAGCTGTGCACACAAGGGCTGAGGACGCTAGTTTCACTGCAGGATGATTTCAGGGGTTATCTTTGCTGTTATCACAGTTGTGTTAGTTTTTGTTAAACAGAAAAAGAGAGAGAGAGTTAGCTTCCCTGACAAACATAAAAATTCTCATTGCACCCTGCACTGAGGGCCTTTGCTTTTCTTTTGTGCTATCATGAAATGATAACCTCAAAAGCATGTTCCTTACCCATAGAAAGATTTAACAAGGAAAGTGAATAAAATGTCACTCAGTGTAAAATAAAATCCTAATTTTAGAAATTGTCAGCTGGTTCACTCAAAAGATATCTAAAAGCAACAAAGAATCCCGGCAGCCCTCTCATATCATCCTATCAGAAGCATGTTAATTCTCTGCCATCATAAAACAACTTCCCACCTCGTGACAACTTGGCTTTGCAAGCTCGTATTTTACCACAATTTTGGTCATAAATAAAAAACACCTGAAAATAAGCAAGACATATTCATAAGCTCCAAAGGTTAGCACTCACGCCCACACCAAAGAGTCTGAAACTAAAATGGGATGCCTTGATGACTTGAGAGGCAGCAAAACTTTTGATTACAAGAATGTGATCAGAGACAGCAATCCATGTTTCTGAAATCAAGCACCAATTTCTGCAAAGAAGATTTTGTCTCTCTTTGAAAAGCTTAAGAATAGGCTCAGGAAGACATCAAAGGAAGATGTTTCCAGCCAAAAAAAGAATGATTTGATCAGCTCAGGAACAGAGAGGGTGGGGGCGGATCTGAGTACAAGGGGAGGCGCGGGGACTCGTGCTTCTGACCACCTCGGCCTCTGCCAACATCGCTGCAGCTCAGAGGCCAGGGATTGATCTGCCCTGGTCACACTGCATTGCCAGGGCTTCAGACTGATCATTAAATAAAGGTACAGCAGCCCATTCATACCCTCACCCAGGAGCTAAGTGGATCTTTAAACCCCAAACCACCTATTGTTACAGATTGTATTAGAGTTATTTCACCGTCAAGAAAACAAAATTTATATTTCCAAAGGAGACAGACATCACCTGATTTCTTTCTTTTCTTTTTTTTTTTTTGAAACAGTCTCACTTTGGCACCTTTGGTAGAGTGCTGTAGCAACACAGCTCACAGCAACCTCAAACTCTTGGCCTGAAGCAATTCTCTTCTTGCCTCAGACTTCCAAGTAGCTGGGACTATAGGCGCCCACCACAGTGCCCTGCTATTTTTAGACATGGGGTCTCACTCTGGCTCATGCTGGTCTCAAACCTGGTCCACCTGCCTCAGCCTCCCAGAGTGCTGGGATTACATGTATCAGCCACCACTCCCAATTTCTTTTCTGCAGTTTTTGGCCAGGGCCAGGTTTGAACCCACCACCTCTGGTACATGGGGCTGGCACCTTACTCCTTGAGCCACAGGCACTACCCCACTCCCAATTGTTTTAGCCACTGGTGTTTTCTTTCTTTCTTTTTTTTTTTTCTATCATTTTTGGCCAGGAACGGGTTTGAACCTGCCACTTCTGGAATATGGAGCTGATGCCCTACTTCTTGAGAAAACAGGTGCCGCCCCCACTGGTGTTTTCTATATTTCCGTTTCTCAGAGGCCCATAACATAACTTGTAGAAAACGTCATTACTAACTACAGATGTTCCAAGACAAACTTCAATGTAAGTTTGCTATTTCTTTCAATGGAAAAGATGCTAAAATAGTATTTCAGAGATCAAACAAACTCCATTTTCCACACACAGAAAGAATAAGATCATTTTACTAAATGCACTACATGAAACTAAATAAAACTAAACTATACAAACTCTGTACAGACCAAATGCTCCTTCAGAGCTTCTTTGAGCATGAGTTTCGATGTTCCTTACCAAAACCAGCATCACAACTCCCGATACCACAAGGGTGAAAAGACAGCCAATTAAAATGCATATAAACATACGTTTCCTATCATAAGTACATTTAGCATTTAGAATTGCTTTCTAATACAATTATCTAGTTCCTGCTTCTTAAAGAATTGCCAGCTTCTTGGTTTTCCATCTGTTGTTAACTCTTTCACTGGAAACAGTTAACATTGGGTCTTATGCTCAAATGGAGCCCCCAGGCAGGTTTGAGCATTCAAAGCAAATGGCACAATTAACCACATTAATCAATTTTCATTGACTGAAGTAAATTGCAAGTTGGGGACATAAATGTACCTAGGTATAAAAACATGAAGGCCAGGATAAGGGAAAAATTTCGAAAACATAGCCCTTACATGGTGATGGAGTGTTTGACATGAAATAAATCTGAACTTTCTTTGGATTGTTTTAATCTTCAAATATTATATCACCAAGGAAAGCAAAGAACATTTCTTCATGTGTCTGTAAGCCATGTGCCTATCTTCTTCAAAGAAGCTTCTGTTTAAGTCTCTTGTCCACAACAGTAAGCTATACTAGGAAAATACGATACCGTCATTGTCAGTTAGCTTGAGGTTCCAATGATTATTCACAATG
>CAUYON010037486.1:0-30782 GCA_963573935.1 Arctocebus calabarensis | reverse complement strand
TTCATATTAGGGCTGAGTACATTGGATACTTTTTCTTCCATTCTTGAGATACTTTGCTAAGAAGAATATGTTCCAGCTCCATCCATGTAAACACAAAAGAGGTAAAGTCTCCATCTTTCTTTAAGGCTGCATAGTTTTCCATGGTATACATGTACCACAAGCAATGTCTCATTTTAATACAATGTAGTCAAAGCTATGACAAGAGGGTGATGTGGAGGCACAGCAGGTTTGGGGATGCATGTGGGTGAGAGATGGAGACAGGATTGTAAGGATTTTAAGGACGGCTATCCTATGATTCACAGAATTAAGGGGGTAAAGGCCTTTCAGGCAAAGAAGCCAACATTAAAAGAGGTGTGGTTCCATGATTACATTAATGTACACAGCTATGATGTAATCATAATAAAAAAAAGAAAGAAAAAGAAAGAGATGTGATTAAAGAAAAACTTCAGTATTATGCATACTGCAGAATCATAATGTGTCAGGCAGGAAATGGTGATGGGGAAGCTGGAGGTGAGCAGAGGTCTCATCGTGCAAGGCCTCCTGTGCCAAGCTGAGGAGCTCCAGACATTGGGCATGATATATTTCTTCCTGCTGTATAATAACTTACCAACTTGGAGGGAACAGGTGATGTCACACCAACAACTAGCTGTGAGGCTGTCGCCATGTCATTTCCACTTTTAGGGATGAGACTATTCATTTGGTAAAGGGAGCACTTGAACTAGATGGCCTCCGAGATCAATCCTTCCTAGATCTGATTCTAAAGTTTAATGAATCACTGTGAAACCTTGCAACAAGCTAATTAGTAGAAAACCTTTCTTCATTTAAGGAAAAGACAAATAAAGATCTATTTTATGCACCTCACAGAAAAATTAAAAGACTCAAATAAAGAACCATAAATATGTATATAAATAGCCTTATCAATCCAAAAAAATACTAAATGCAAATTAAAACTATGAAATGTTCAAAATGGCTCAGGTGTTGTGCCAGTATTTTTTGAGCTATTTTACTCTATGTCAGATACTTAACCTATATTATGTCACTTACTCCTTAACAGCCTCTGAAATTGGTTATTTTCTCATGTCTAACATGAAGAATACAGGTATGGTATATTAAATAACTCGCCCAAGCTTCATGCTAAGGTGCTTGCAATTTTGTTTGTCGTAGAGCTAATTCTCTCCTCAAGTTTTCAAGTACATTAGTATTCCTATATAAGTAAATGGAAAGAACATGCTATTTTGTGAGAATTCACATACTAAATTTACATAATATCCAATATTTCCTTTCTCAATTCTATATAATGTTTATGCTTCACTTTGCATGCTTAGAAAAATGGGAAAACATAACAAAGATAGCTTTTAGCAACTGAATTACTGTTTATCCAGAAATTAGCTGCTCAGAATAAATGACATTGTATTTACAACTGTTCAGAATGTACCCAAATGCTTTTAAGAAGCCCAAAATGCTTTTAAGCAGTCACTGTAAATTTATTCATGTGTTATAATAAGCATTGGAACACCAACAGAAAAAAAAGGATTATGCTAAGATTATATTAAGAGGGTCCTTAAAATAACAATCCACAAGGCAGCCATAGACACTAACAAATCCTGGTTTCTTCAGGATCATTTCCCAGAATGGAAAATAAAGATCCTATGGCCTTAGTTGCTGCTACTGAACAGAAAAGCAAATAAGCAGGTGAAACAACCAAGACAGTTTCACTGATTATTCACAGGAGTGTGACTGCTTGGTTAAGCTGTTAGCTTTTTCTCCCGTTGGATCTTTTTTCCTATAACTAAAACCTTAAACAAAAGTATTTCCCCTATATCTAATACAATCATTTAATTCTATGTTAAGCCTTTTAGGTTTCCAACTAGTGAATAATACCTGATGAGTGTGGCAGCAGGAGGAACAATGAACACAGAAGCCAGAGCCATGGGAAAGAAAATGCATGTAGAGGTTCCAACCTTCATCTAATGAAAGTTCTCAAACTTGAATGCGCATTAGAATCCCCTGAAGGACTTATTAAAGCACATGCTACTGGGCTTCACCCTGAGAGCTTCTGGTTCAGTAACTTGGGAGTAGGGTCCAAGAATTTACATTCCTATTACATTCCCTGGTGAAACACTCTAAGAACTGTATCTATGCTTGATTTTGAAAATGAAGCTCCAAGTGCAATTTGTAACCAAAAATTAGCCTCGTGTTTATAGAGGACTGTCCTTCGGGTGTGTGATTGATAGCTCATGAACAGAACATTTTCCTTATTCAGTAAAGTAAAACTAAGCAAGTCTTAAACTAATCATGGTAGGCCAGAATTCTAAATTTGAATTGTGATATATATAATTATATATGTTAAATATTAATATTTTAAATAAATAAAATTTTTTAAATCATAACATTTATTGGGAAGTTACTATATGGCAGGAACTATGCTAAGTATGTGATTTTCTAGAAGGTAAATAAAAAGTTTCATTTAATAGTCATTAAAAATCTAAGATATAAATGTCATTTATCATTATTATTCCTAGTTTACAGTAATGAAACATGCTTAGGAAAATGCTTGGGCACTTGCCCACATTCATGCTGGAAAGGAAGGAAGCAAACCTTGACCCAGGCAGTCTGACTCCAGAGTTGGACTTCTATGGCCTCATAGTCTATGGCCTCCTTAGTAAATGGCACTGTGACTATCAGAAATGAAAATTATAATCTCAAACTCTAAACCCAGTAGGCAGAATGACAATTCATGAGATGAATATAAGTTCAGGACTGCATTGGGTACCATAGCATCTATACCATAAGAATGTGTTATGACTAGGCCACTAAAAAATTAAAAGGGAAAGCTCAGTATATAGAAAATTGAACTGCTTTGGCCATTTTTAGGTTAGGATCCTCCCCAGATTTTTTCCATTTTTACTGACATTTAAAATGTTATGTTAAATGAAACTCAACTAAAAGAATAAAATGATGCCTGCGCCATGAGAGTAAGGAAATGTTCAAAGAGCATAGAAAGCTCACTCACTCTCAGGATACACTAGAGACTGCACTGTTTCCAAGAAAAAGTTAGGGTCTCAGCAGGTGGATGTTGCACACAGACAAGGCTTCCAGGGGGAGACATAATCAGGAGTTGAGGCAACAGACTGGAGTCATCAAAGAGAGGTGTCCATAGATATCACGTCTGGGTCGTGGCTAGAGAAAATCAAGGTGGCAGAACCAAAAACAGAAAGTTCATCTTATGAAATAAAACACATGGAGATGGGATAAATTGTGACTCAGAAGCAAGGGAGGGAAATATCATAGATCATAACAAGAGTGACTGAATTATAAGTAAGATGAAAATAAATTAAAATTATAAGTAAGATGAAAATAAATTATTATATTCAGATATATAGTACTTGGGAATTTGTTAGCCAACACTAAAGACCCTAACCAGGGTTGGGGAAACTACAGAGTTGAATCTTGCCAGATTAGAAACTCAATTAAATAACTTGCATACTGCTTTGTATCAACTTGCAGGAGATCTACTGTGAGGCTGAACGTCCAGGCCCATCTGTGAAAATTCAGCGGGTGGCAGCTGATGCAGAGATGATACAGGTGCAAATATTCTGAGCTACCAAGTAAAACAGTAAAAAGAATTGCAAGTGATCCAGAGCATTCTGTGGGAGCTGGAGTACAAAAGATTGCCAGGGCAATAAATATATTTAAAGAATATATGAAGAACTAAATTGAATGCAACCTCCAAATCTCCCAAATTTGAGATGAAATCTTCTCCAAACCCCAATGCATACAGAGAGCAAGAAATCAAAGAAGGCAATTCACCCAAAAAAACAAACTTTCGAAGATTTTAAATTCCTAGAACTAAACTCTATCTTGGCTTTAGAATAGAATGAAAGTGGGATTTTTTTTTCCCCTTTTAAAAATAAAGCTATGGAAAGGCACTAAAAAAAGCATTTCAATGATTTCTATCATATGCTTAGGAAGTTGAGCTCATTAAAAACCCTGTCATGTCAAAATCCACATTGCTAGCCATAGCAGGCTTTGTAAATTATAGTAAACAAAAATAAATCTATAAAGTCTTTCTAATACTTCCATTTAAATAGGGTTGAGAACATATACAAATATTGTACACATATTATTGAAAATATGACAAAATATTTTGGTAGAATTATATCAAACTACTGATAACTCCAGATTTTCTGACATCAAGATGTGTCATGTAACTCTCTGAAATGGCTCATCAATATGTACCCATCTATAATGGAGTTATGTCATGAATACTATCTAATTGTCCCTGTAAGATTTGAGAATCCAGAAATGAATGGCTTCAAGAGTCCAACCCATAAGTCTTGTTATTGGAACACAGGCAGAATAGCTACTAAGTTATTTAAAGAGACCATTCAAATTTAATAGGAGCTATTGTCATTGAATTATTCAGAATCTTTTTAAAGCACCAAACACATATGTCAAACCCACAGTCAAAATCATACTTAATTGAGTAAAGGTGAAAATATTTCTACTAAAACTGGAACAACACAAGGATGTCCACTGTTACCACTTCTAGACATCATACTGGAAGTCCTAGCCAGAGCAATCAGGCAAGAGAAAGAAATAAAGGACATTCAAAGTGGAAAAGAAGGGGGTGGAGGGAGGGTAATTGGTGGGGTTACACCTACGGTGCATCTTAGAAGGGGACAGGTGAACCTTACTAAGTGCAGACTACAAATGTCTTCACATAATAACTGAGAAAATGCCAGGAAAGCTATGTTTTAATCAGTTTGATGAAAATAGTTCAGATTGTATATGAAACCAGCACATTGTACCCCTTGATTGCGCTATTATACACAGCTTTGATTTAATAATAAAGACAATAAAAAAATAAATAAAAACAAAATGGAAAAGAAGATATCAAACTATCCCTCTTTGATAACTATCCCTCTTTCATAAATAAATTCAGTAAGGTCTCAAGATCATTGCTATACATAGTATACTAATAAGTGCATTTACATCTCAAGAGTATTTCTATATAGTAATAACAGTCAAGCTGAGAATCAAATCAGGAACTCAATAGCATTTATAATAGCTGAAAAATAAAATAAAATACCCAGGAATATATTCAACCAATGAGGTGAAAGTTCTCTACAAAAAGAATTACACAACACTGATGAAAGAAATTGTTGCTGACACAAACAAAAGGAAAAATGTTTCATGCTCATGGACTGGAAGAACCAATATTGTTAAAATGGCTAGATACTCAATGTGATTTACAGATTCAATGAAATTCCCATGAAAATACTGTCATTGTTCACAGAATTAGAAAGAACAATCCTAGATTTCACATGGAATCAAAACAGAGTCCCAACAGTCATAGCTTAAGCAAAAAGAACAAATCTCGAGGCATTACGTTACCTGACTTCAAATTATATTACAAGGATATAGTAATCAAAACAGCATGATGTTGGTATAACAGTAAACACATAGATGAATAGAACAAAACAGAGAACTCAGAAATAAAATCATACACCTACAACCAACTGATTTTTGACAAAGCAGAAAAAGACAAACTGGGGAAAAGATACTCGTTTCAATAAATGGTCCTGGGAAAATTGAACAGCCATGTGCAGAAGAATAAAACTGAATCCCTGTCTTTTATCATACACAAAAATTAATTCAAGACAAAATGAAGGCTTAATTGTAACACCTGACACCATAAAATTCTAGAAGAAAACAGAGGACTTTGCCATATAGTGGTCATGGTGCCCCAGCCTCATATTGATGTCAGATGCAAGAGCTTGTGCTTCAGTAAGAAACAAAATCACTGGAGATGTTCAAGTAAGGGAAACTTTTCCAAAACAGAGAGGAAACTCATGCATCAGAAAAAGTGACTAATAAATGTACTAAGATAATATGCTGCGTGAATACCAGAATCTGATCAGATAAAGCAGGTTAAAGAATTTCTGGAGACCTACAACAAACTAATAGAAATCTGATTTTTTGGACTGTGTTAAAGACTTCAAATTAAGTTAAATAAACCCTGAAGAGGCCACCTGTTCAGAACATTGCTCTCAGAAATATTTTTAAATGACAGAAAGAATATCCATGAGATTTCAGGAATATCATAGTCTGCAGAATGAAGCTCTGGCAGGCAAAGCAAGATCCCTTGGCCAGCTACAATAGAGAAGTTCTGATAGAAGGACTTTCAAGGCAAGATTGCCAAGAGCTACTGCAATGGAAATGAGGGTTCATCTGATAGAATACCCTGAAAGGAATAGCCACCGTGTTAAACCATCTGTCCTGACTGGCAAATAGAAACCACCAGAGGAATAAAATTATTATTTACCAGTAATAATCAAATTAGAAGGTGTTTGGTTCAATTAAAATAATAAGACTCAACAGCTTGGTCACTTGATTAGAAAAATAAGCCATTGTTTCTTCAATTGTGACTATTAATTTTAAAGCAAAATATGTGTTCAATCATGTATGAGATAGGACAAAAAATTATTACTAGAAGTATAATAAATAAAAATATTACTAAAAAAAAGAAAGAGAACAGGAAAAACTCTCTGGACTTTGGCCTAGGCAAAGAATTTATTATTAAGACCTCAAAAGCACATACAACAAAAACAAAAATAAATAAATGGGACTTAATTAAACTACAAAATGTCAGCACAGCAAAATACATAATTAAGAGAGCAAACAGAAAATCTACAGAAGGAGATAAAATATTCACAAACTATACATCTGACAAAGGACAAATATTCAGAATTTACAAGGAACTCAACAAATCAGCAAGAAAAACAATTATTAAAAAGTAGGCAAAAAATGCCGCAAAGGCTATGTTAACCAGTTTGATGAAAATATTTCAAATTGTATATAAAACCAGTACATTGTACCCCATGATTGCACACAGCTATGATTTAATTAAAAAAAAGAAAGAAAGAAAAAAAGAAAAGTAGGCAAAAGATACAAACAGACATTTTTCAGGAGAAGAGATACAAATAGCCAAAAGAAAAATAATAAAAAATGCTCATCACTGATCATCAGGGAAGTGCAGATTAAAACTATAAAGAGATACCACCTTACCTTTGTCAGAAAGCCATTGTCAGAGTAAAAACACAATAGATGTTGGCACAAATGTGATGAAAAGGGAACACTTATACATTGCTAACAGGAATATAAATTAGCATAACCTCTGTGGTAATTCCTCACATAGATAAAACCAGACCATTTGATCCAGTAATGCCACAACTCAAAAAATAACACATATTTTAATAACACAATATCATATCACATTTCACAACTGCAAAGATACGGAATCAACCTAAGTGCCATTCAACTGATGAGTGGATAAAGAAAATGTGAAATATATATAGACCTTAGAATTCTACTCATCCATAAAGAAGTATGAAATAGTGTCTTGCAGCAAGTTGGATGGAACTGGAAGCCTTTTATCCACATATCTCAGGAAAAGAAAAAAACAAATATCATATATACTCGCTGTGTGTTACAGAGTAGTATAGTGAATTTTGGAGACTCAGAATTGGAGAGGGTGGCAGAATGCAGGATGGAAAACTACCTATCAGATACAATGTACACTATTAAGATGATAAGTACACTAAAAGCCCTGACTTTACCATTATACCATTCAGGCATATGACAAAATAACCACTTTTACCCTCTAAATCTCTTGAAATTTAAAATAAAAACAAAAATGAAAAGAAACCTTAGGAACCAAACAACACATTATAAAGTTTCCTGTGTTCTCATTTTTTCCTCCTATTTCTCAGACTTGTCACTGATAACCCAGAAATACCAATAGGCACAGACTAAAACCAACAAAACCCAGAACAAAGGCCTGCTCTAGCTAGTCAGAGAATCAAGAGAGAGACAATCTAGCAAAACAAAAATCTTCTAGACTACAGCCACTTCATTATAGCCCAACACGACAGAAAAAAACTGAGGCCCTAACCCCACCCATTAGCAAAGAACAAGTGGGGAGACTAGATTTCAACCCTCACCAGGTGCTAACAAGCTGTCCCAACCCATCACCAACCCCCATTCCTTTCCCAGGTTAGTATCAAGGAAAACCAATGAGAAAGCCAAGACTTTCATCCTCTCTAAGCAATAAGAAGCACTCTCCCACTGCAATATCAGTGCCAATCACACAGAAATCCAAAATCCCCTTCCCACACTGAAGTACCAAGTAGCTCCCTTGGGTGAGGACCAATGGAGGCATAAGGGAGAACCTGAACTTGTTCCTCACCTAGCAATAAGGAGACAGTGACCCCCCTTCTTCTGTTGTAATAATGTCAGAAGATGCCTAAAAAAAGGTATAGATAAAATCCAGAGTCTTGTAACAAATACCCAAATGTACAGATTTAAACTGAAAATCACTTATCATACCAACCAACAAGACCTCAAACTGAAAAAAGATAATAAATGTTATCTTTTAACATATTAGAATTATCCGGAAAAGGTGGTAAAGCAACCATCCTAAAAATGCTTCTATGAGCAATTATGGACATGCTTGAAATAACTGAAAGTCTCAGCAAAAATGTAGAAAATGTTAGCAAAGAAACAAGATATATAGAAAAAATAAAAATTTTAAAACTGAAAAATGTAATAAAAATATAAACCTCAATGGAGAGGTTCCATAGCAGAAAGGTGAGGATAGGGGAAAATATCAATGAGCTAGAGACAAATTAATGAAAATCACTCACTTTGTAAAACAAAATAAAAATAGACTTAAAAAGTGAAAAACCCTCAGGGACCTATAAAACTATACCAAAATAGCTAGCATTTGTGTTATCAAAGTCACAGAAGAAGAAAAGAAATAAGGCAGTACTAGAATAGTAGGAGAAGAAATAAAAGTTTTCAAATTTGGCAAAAGACATAAACCTGGAGATTCAAGAAGATTAATCAAAAGATTGAACCCCAAACAGAATAAATTGAAAGAAATCCATACCAAGACACATCCTAGTGAATATTTCATAGATAAACCTTAAAAGAAGACAGAAACAAAATCTTACCTAAAAGCAAAAATAGACTAACAGTGAATTCCTCACTAAAAACCATGAAGGCCAGAAGAAATGATACATTATTCAAGCACTAAAAGAAAACAACTGTTAACTCAGAATCCTATACACAGCAAAATTTTCCTTTGGAAAACAACCTATTCCCAGATGAAAGAAGACTAAGAATTTGTTGTCAGAAGACTTATTCCAAGATAATGGCTAAAGGAAGTTCTCTAAACAGAAAGAATCTTGAAATTTCAATGTGCAAACATAATAATAAATAGCCCACAGGGATAAATGGAGAATTACAGATGATTATTGCCAAGGCTTGAAACCTAATGGAGTTTACTAGTATGAATTTCAAGATTGAAGATTGCTTAAGACTGGTGGTCTCTATTTTCCTTCCATCCTCTCCCTTTTTGAACAAGAATTTCTATAATTGGTACCATATACATGTCCCACCATTGTACATGATAACTTGTTTTCTAGCTTCACGGGTCTGCATATAAAGAGGAATTTTGTCTAAGAATGGATCATACTTAGACTATTACTCATACCTAATTAAAATGATTTAGATTAGAGATGTCTAATCTTTTTGTGTTTTCTGCTGTGCACTGGAAGAATAAGAGATGTCTTGGGCCACACTTTAAGTATACAAACACTAACAAAAGCTGATTAGCAAAAAAGAAGTCCATGCACATTTTTCATGATACCAAACACCACAGATAAGCAAAAAAAGTACTCAAAATCAACATGTGCCCCATGGGCCATAGATTGGATACCCCTGATTTAGATGGTGAGGTTGGGACTTTAAAGCTGATGAGATTTATGAGATAATTTGATGTTTGAGTTGATGAGGCAATGAGTTAAGATTTTTGGAGATGATGAGATGAGTTAAATGTATTTTGAATACAGATAAACATAAATCATCATGGGGACCAGAGAAGGAACACTGGTAGGTAGAAAAATGACCTTCCCCCAAAGACATCACATACTAATCCCAAACCAGTAAATATGTTACCTTACGTGGCAGCAAGGATTTTGCAAATGTGATTAAGAATTTTGAAATAGAGAGGTTATCCTAGATTATTCAAGGTGTGCTTATTATAAACACAGAATATTTATAAGAGGAACACAGCAAGGTCAGAATCACACAAGGAGATATGACAAAGGAAACAGAGAGTTAGAGAAAGAGGTTTAAAGATGCTGTGATGCTGGTTTTGAAGACGAAGAAATGAGCCATAGAAAAGAAATGCAAGTGACTTTTAAAAGCTGAAAAGGATAAGGAAACAGATTCTCCCAAGAGTCTTCATAAAAAACACAGCCCTGCCAATACTTCAGTTTTCAGCTCAGGGAACGTTATTTCAGACTTTTGACCTTGAGAGGTATAAGATAATAAAATTATATTGTTTTGTTCCACTAAGTTTGTGATGATTTATTATAACAGCAATAGGAAATTAAAACAATAGTAAGCAAAAATATAGGCAAATAAAACTAACTTCCCTTCTCTCCTTGATTTATAAATTATGTTTGATGGTTGAAACAAAAATTATAACACTGTAATATGTTCCTCAATTTCTGAAAAGAAACATTTAGAACATAATTATATTATAAACAAAGGAGGATAAATGATGTAAAGGAAAATAAAATTTGTATGCTGCACTTGAACTGGTAAAGTAATGGCACCAGTGAACTCTGATAATTTATGTATATAGTGTTATGCCTAGAACACCACTAAAAGAGCTACTGTATAAAGGGATAAACAACTCAAAAACACTATATATAAATCAAAGCAAAATTCTAAGAAATGTTCAAGTAACCATATCAAAGCAAATAAAAGAGAAAAACTAAAAACAAAAAACAATTAGAAAGTAAAAATTAAAATAGCTGGCTTAAATTCTAACATATCAATAATTATGTCAAATGTAAATGCTCTAAATATACCAATTAATAGAGATTGACAAAGTGTATTTTAAAAACATAACAAAAACAACCAGAAAAAAAAATTTAAATAGCAGGCTTAAATGCTAACATGTCAATAATTACATTAAATGTAAATGATCTAAATATACCAATTTATAGGCAGAGATTAACAAAGCATATTTAAAAAATATAACCCAACTATTTCTGGGAACCTGCCTGGGCAAGGGTTATTAGAGATCCTGGGGATAAACCAGCACAGGATGGAAAAAAGAAACAGAGAGTAGTGGGATCAGGAGGACTTTTCCTCAACGGGAGCAAGCAACCTCAGCTTTATTGCACAGCTTTATATACAGTAGCTTGAAGACATGATCTTGTCATAATTGCAAAACTTGATTTAAAAACAGCCTAGGGACAAAACAGCATTCGCAGCAGTCTCTTGTGACCAAAGGGACATGGCTTCAATCTAACCTGGTTCAGAACCCAGCCATAACAGGAAAAGCACGGAGGCCAGGTTTGCACTCGGGCACTGACTCGAGTACATTTCCTCAAACTGGCCAGCCTGGCCTCCCAAGAGGTCGACTCCCAACAAACTATGTGCTATGAATCTAGTCAGGTTAAAAGTAAAAGAATGGAATAAGATCTGCCATTAATCAAAGTTAAGCACAAAATCTCTATATTAATGTCAGATAAAGTAGACTTTAAAGCAAAGAAAATAACCAAAGACGGAATGGGATATTATATAATGATAAAAGTGTCAATCCATCATGAAGACATAGCTAACTTAAATTCAAGTCTGTGTCAAATAACACAGGTACAAAATATGTCAAACAGGAACTGATAACACTAAAAGAAAAAACAGACAAATCCACAATTTTGCTTGGAGATAGCATCCCTCTCTCAACATCTGAAAAAACTAGATGGAAAATTAGAAAGAATATGAAAATCTCAATAACACTATAAATTATAAAAGAAACTAGCAAATTTAAAAGAATTAAAATCATGTAAATGGTGCTATCTGATTGCAGTGAAATTAAATTAAAAATAAATAACAGAAAGATAACAGGAAAATCTTCAAACACTTGGAAACTAAACAACACATTTACAAATAATCCATGAGTAAAAACGAAGCCTCAGAGGAACTGAAAAGTATATGCATATATTAAACTAGATAAAGATGAAATTATAACAAAGTTTGTAGGATAGCATTAAAGCAGTGCTGAAAGACAAATTTATAAACTAAATGCATATATTAGAAAATAGAAAAATCTCAAATCAATGATCTAAACTCTCACCTAAGAAGATAAAAAATAAGGGCAAGGAGAAACCAAAATCAATAGGAAGAGGAAAATAATGAAGGTAAAAGCAAAATGCAATTAAATTAGAAATAGGAAAACAATGGAAAATCAATAAAAACTTGAAAGGGACAAGAAAATTGCCAAGCCTCTAACAAAACTGACAAAGAAAAAGAGAAGACACAAGTTAGCAATTTAGAAATTAAACAGGGGATGTCACTACATATCCTGCAGCTGTCAAAAAGGACATCTGAGAGAATACTATGAACAATTCCAAAAACATGGATTTGACAATTTAGATAAAATGAGCTAATTCCTTTAAAAGCACAAACTACCACAACATACCCATGTGAAAGAGATCATTTTAATAACCCTATTACTATTGAGGAAACTGGATTCATAATCCAAATTTTGACAAAAAACAAAGTCTTAGATGTTTTTAACCAGAAAATTCTACCAAATGATTAAAGATTTAACGCCAATTCTACACAATCTCTTTCAGAAACTAGAAGAGCACCAATAGCACTTCTCAATTCATCATAGAAAATTAGTATTACCCCTATACAACATCAGGTTAATGCAGTGCTAAAAAAAACTAGAAAACTACAGATTGATATTCCTCATGGATATAGATGCAAAAGCCTTTAACATAATATTCTCAATTCATCTTAGAAAATTAATATTACCCTTATACAATACCATACTAATACAGTGCTAAAAAACTAGAAAACTGCAGATTGATATTCCTCGTGGATATAGATGTAAAAGCCTTTAACATAATATTACCAAATAGAATGTAACAAAATATAAAAAGAATTATATATAATGACCAAGTGAAGTGTCACTTGGGACATCAAGGTTGCAAGGCTGATTCAGTATTTGAAAACTAATCAATATAATCTACCATAGAAACAAGATAAAGAAGAAAAATTACAATGATCAGATCAATCAGTGAAGAAAAATCATTTAACAAAATTGAACATCCATTTAAAATATAATAGGAATAGTGAGTAGAGAAGAAGAGAATTTTCCTCAGTGGAGAGGAAGAGAATTTACAACAAACATGATACTTAACTGTGCAAGACTGAATGCTTTCCTTCTACAATCAAGAACACTGTGGGGATGTTCACTCTCACCACTCTTCACCATAGTACTGGAAGTATGTTAAGTCAAGAAGAGGATATAAAAGGCATACAGATCAATTGGAAAAAAAGAAATAAAACTGCTCATATTTGCAGATGACATGATTGTCTACTTAGAGAATCCCAAGGAATCAATTAAAATAAAAAATCTTCTGGAACAAATGAGTTCAGGAGGATCACAGGATACAAGATAAATTAATTACATTTCTACACACTGGCAATGAACACATAGACCATGAAATTAAAAATACAACTCCATTCACAGTCACTAAAAAAAAATAATTAAACAAACACCAGGTATAAATCTAACTAAATATATATAGGGCTTAGATGTTGAAAATGACTGAAAAGTGATGAAAGAACTCAATGTCTTAAATTCAATAAATAGAAAGATATAATATGTTCATGGATTAGAAGACACAGCAGAGATGTCCATTTTCCCCCAAATTGATGTACAGGTTTAAGGCAATTGGCCTCAAAATATCAGCAAGATATCCTTCTGTGTGTATATATATATGATTATTCTAAAATTTATAGGGAAGGCAAAGGAACTAGAGTTGCAATAATAATTTTGAGAAAAGAGAATAACATGAAAAAACTCTATTTATTGATTTCAAGACTTATAGCTATAGTAATCATGATTGTGTGGTATTGTAAGAAAAACAGACATATGGATCAATAGAGCAAAACAGAAAACCCAGAAATAGACCCACACAAATAAATCCAACAATTGTTGATGAAGGTGAAAAAGTAATTCAATGGAGGAAACACAGCGATTTCAACAAATGGAAACACAGCATTTTCAACAAATGGTTCTGGAACAAATGGACATGTATACGCCAATAAAATAAAATAAAATAAAATAAATCTTAACCTAAAGTTCACACCTTATACAAAAATTAACTCAAATTGATCACAGGTTTAAATGTAAAAAGTAAATCTATAAAATTTTTAGTCAAAAACATAGGAGAAAATGTTCAGAATCTAGTGATAGGCAAAAAGGTCTTAAACCTAACATCAATAATGTACCGTTCATAAAAGGAAAAGCTGATAAACTGAAATTCATCAATATTAAAAACTTTCCTTTGGGAGAGACCTTGGGAAAAAGATTAAAGGACAAGGTACAGTGTGGGAGAAAATAGGTGCAAACTTCACATCCAACAAAGGACTACTATATAAAGTATCTAAAAATCTTGCAAAATAATCCAATTCAAAAATGGGCAACAGATATGAAGAGATATTTTCACCAAACCAGATATAGAGATGACAGACACATGAGAAGAGATTCAATATGTAGCCTCAGGGAAATGCAGGCTGAAACCACAATGAGATGTTCATACATAACTATCAAACAACTAAAATAAAAAATGGTAGCCATACCTTATGCTGGTGAGAATATGAAGATATATGTGATACGTGTGTGATACAGATGAAAACGTAAGTATTCAATGTATAATTGGGTTACCGACACACTGCTGGTGGGACTGCAGAGTGGTACACCCACTCTGGAAGAGTTTGGCAACTTATTTTAAAAAACAAAATTTATAACTACCATACTGCCTAATCAATTACACTCCTGGACACTTATTTCAGAGAAGTAGAGAGTTATGGACACACAAAGACCTTACACTAATGTTTACAACAGTTTTATTCACAATAACTAAAAACCGGAAATAATCCTGATGGGCTTTGATGGTAAATGATTTTAAAAACTGTAGTACATACCTACTATGGCCTACCTCTCAGTTCTAAAAAGGAACAAATCATTATTACGTGCCGACAATAGATGAATCGCCAAAGAATTATACTGTGTTTAAAAAGTCCAAACTCAAACGATACAAATAGTATTGTTCTCTTTTTCTAACATTCTTGAAGCGACAGAATTATAGGAAGGGAAATCAGATTAGTAGACCCTAGGGGTTCAAGAAGTGGACGGAGGAAAGTGGATGTGGCTACAAAAGGGCAACTTGAGGGATCCTTACAGTGATGGAAAAGCTCTTTATCTCAACAGAATCAGTATCAATATGCTGGTTTTCATGTTGTACTCAAGTTTTACAAGATACTACCACCAAGGGGAAAGGATATAGAAGCTATCTCTATATTTTGCCTTAAAACTGCATGTAAATATACATTTTTATTTCAAAATTAATTTTTTTAAATGTACATTTAAAAGTTAGGAGGGTAGATTTCATGCTAAGTATTTTCATATTCTTGCCCCAAAACAAAATGTTCAAGGTGGAGAAAGAAAGCAAAAAAAGAAAGAAGAGAAGGTGAAAGGGAAGGAGAGAGGGAGGAGAGAAAGGGTGAAAGGGAGAGAGAGAGAGGGAAGAGAGAAAGGGAGGGAGGATGGAAGGGAAAGAATTCCCCATGATGTCTTTTTTAACGTGCACACGCCATGGCCCCACTCCCAAGGAGTCTCATTCACTCAGTGAGGAACAGGACTCAGAAATCTGCATGTTTAACACACATCTCCTCATGTTTTTGATAAAATTTCCATAGACTGCAGTGGCAGGAACAGTAGAACATAAAGCTATGCTCAGAGATAATAGAATGTGCCTCCAATCAGATTGCTTCCCATAAGTCTGCTCTGTTACTGCTATTTGGAAGAACCCTTCCAAAAAACCCTTCAGAATCAGAATTCCTGTGCCCAGGCTCTGCTCTGTCACCAATCAGTTGCTTTCCAATTTCCACACTACATGACAAAGGCCCTCCTCCACAGAGAACTGCCCACTGTGTGAGACTCTGGCTGTAAGGAGTTAGCTGTTATAGTTATTCCTTCATCAATGCACTGGGGAACACTTGTGCTTTGGGGTTATGAAAAACGTGAAAAGTGGGCTATGATCTCCTTTATGAATAAAATTTATTCAGCAAGTAATTTACCTGCAAATTCTGTCTAGAAAACAAGAGCAAATTATATTACCACTACTCATATTTCAATAAATCTTTACTTGTTCCTCAAAAGAAAAATCAAAATTACATCTTTCTCAAGGTGAATTTCCATTTCAAAGGAAATGAAAACAGAGAACATATTCTAATCATGTCAAGAACAAGGTGCAATTAGAAGCAGGTGCTTTGTGAAACTTGATGTTGGGCTGATCTAGAAGCGTAAGGTATATGTAGAGCTATAAAGAAGATACTCAAAAGGGGAAAATGAGACTGTATTTGGATTTGAAAAGACTGAAATCTAGACATTGCTTAAACTATATGTCTATTTTTTGGCTTTGGGGTTTTATTTTGATTGGAATATACCAAGGTCAGAATATAATCTTAGATCAAAAATGATAGGTTAAAAAAATGATAGGTAATACATGGGGATGCTACATATTTCCAGGAATCACAGCTCTCCTTCCCCATGCCTGAAGATACAGTCTGCTTGGCAACACTAATCAAGGATGTTTAACGGGTATAGTTTCAGTTTAGAAGGATGAAATCTGCTATCAAGAGAAGGGAAATTTATTGGGTTAAACAGCAAATGTATAAAATGTATTTGGTCAGAAATTAAAAAGAAAACATATAGTTAGTTATAAGACAATGCATATTTGGGAAAAGTTCATATGATTCTTTTACAAAATTACAATGTATTATATGGAAGAAGCCTTAGATAAGCATGATTTAGTCCTTAAGAGGAATATGTCTTGGTCAGTAAGACACAAGACAAGAGAATTATACATCTTTGTATACATTTTATACAGTTTTGGCACCTGTTATCACAAGTGGATAGGCAGCACTGGGATACGTAAATACAATTTACGAGAGAACAATTACCAAGGTTATATTTTTTTAAAGATTTGATTTTTTAAAAATTTGGGGATCACGATATCTGCCTCTCCTTAGCCAGGCTGTAAATAGTATAAATAAACCAGAAGTTCATGAGTTAAAATGGCCTCATCTTTCCTGTCTGGAAGCATCTCCTTCCTGGATGTGGCAGAGCTGACTCTCCTGGCAGTTTTTGTGAATATGGTGACATTGTTCCTTTGGTAACATGGTTACATTGTTCCATCAAAGAGTCTACCTGGCTGAGAGAAGAAGATATATATATGATATATGTATATATATGTTATATATATATGATATATATATATGTTATATATATATAACATAGTCTGTTATTCCAAGCTTTAGTCATGTCAAAGAACATAGAGACCATTTCATACCCATTAGGGTGACTGGTCCCAAAAACAGAAAGTATTGACAAGATGTAGAGAAATCTACAAAATCAAAATCTTGTGCACTGTTAGAGTATAAAATGGTGGAGCTGCTATGAAAAACATGATGGTGGCTCCTCAAAAAACTTAAAATAGAAGTATCATGTGTTCCAGAAAGTCCACTTCTGGGCACATAACCAAAAGGACTCAAGTAAGGGCCTCAAAGAGATATTTCATACCTATGTTCATAATAACATTATTCACAATATCCAAAAGTGAAAGCAAACCAAATACCCATCAAAAGATAAATGGATAAACAAAATGTGGTATATACTTACAATGGAATATTATTCAGTTTTAAAAGGAAGGAAATTCTGACACAAGCTATGAGGTGGATAGAAGAAGTGAAACAAGCCAGTCACACAAAGACAAACATTGTGTGATTCCACTTATATGGGAATTTGACTACTATGGGAAATTTGACATAGTAGTCAAATTCATAGAGATAAAAAAGTAAAAGGTTTCCAGGAAGTGGGAGGAGGGGAGTTGTTTAACAGGTATCATTTCAGTTTAGCAGGATGAAAAGAGTCCTGGCTGCACAGCAATGTTACTGTACTTAACTCTACTGAACTGTGTACTAAAAAAATGGCTAATATGAAAAATTTGACAATCTGAGTATTTAACCACTTTTTTAAAAAATATAGTTGAAGTGATAATATAAATCAAAAGGGACTATGAGACCTCTGTATGGATCATGGTTAAAAAGTTATTTTCATATGAAAGCTATGACCCAATTACAGCACAAGAACATGGGGAAGGGGGCAAGGGAGTGGAAGGGAGGGAGGAAGATGGGTGGAGGGAGAGTAATTGGTGGGTCCAAACTTACGGTGCATCTTAGAAGGGTACAGGTGAAACTTGCTAAATGTAGAATATAAATGTCTGTACATAATAACTAAGAAAATGCCATGAAAGCTATGTCAACCAGTTTGATGAAAATATTTCAAACTGTATACCAGCACATTATAACTCATGATTGCACTTATGTACACAACCATGATTTAATTTAAAAAAAATAGAATAAAATAAAATAAATAAAAGTCATTACCATTTTCTTATACAATTATGAAAAAAACACAAAGAGTTATGAAGGTATTAAAGATAGGATTTTTATAAAATTTCCACTTAAAATATTTCAACATTTTATAATGAAGCTGTTTAGCCATAAAATACTTGATGTAAAAAAGTTGTGTGCATGGATAGAGTGAAGATGGTTTTATTCAATTCCTATTCCAAGACATTTTAACGATGATCTCTATAAATTCTTGATGAACATCATCAATGAAAACTTTTTGTCTTACTAGCAGGTGATAAAAAAAGAAATAAAACCCTTTTATGCAACCTTTTAAAAATTTACAGCAGTTGGGATTATATTTAAGGAATTTAAGAGCTCTTCCATTGACAAACATAGCTGTTCAAGTTCTTATAATAACATGAAGATATTTGAAATCCAATTGAACTTTTCATAGCAAATATTTCAAGATACCAATGAAGTCCTGATTTGTAGACCATGCATTTTAGTAAAACGAAATCCTGAAGCTAGCTTGAACATAAGTAAAAGGGCTCATCCATGAAGAATGGGGACGGAAATATCTGATATTGACACGAAAGGATGTCTTGATTCCTTTCTGAGTTGAAGTCACAAGAGACCTCTTTCCACCTCCCAGCCCCACCCCATCCTACCTTACCTTAATGAGCAGTGCCCTTAAGACACCTAGGACACAAGATTCTCTGCTGGTCCCCAGATTGCCTGTGCATGATGACCTGTGGAATACCCTGCAGCTGGCTGTGGAATGTTGAGCAGGCCCCATGAAGATGCCAGGCCAGATGCTTGCCAGAAGTCCTTCCCTATTCCCAGCACATGTGGGGCATCTACTGTCAGGCCTTCTTCTCCTGGCCACCCTCTGAGAAGCCCCAGATAAGACACTTCTTCCAGAGACAGCTGCCTTCCTAAGGAACGGACCAGCATGCTATGGCAAACTCTATAGAAATTTCAGCATGCCATGGCAAACTCTATAGAAATTTCTAGGATAGAGATAAAACAACTACAGTAGAACCTCTACAAGGGACTGTGACAAACTGGTCAACATGCAGAAGTGGTTAACATAAGGAACTAGGCCTACTATACTGACTCGTACATGTGATGTATGTCCAATCTATGACAAGCTCAACTTAAGAACACAATCAATGTAAGGAGATGGTCAACTATAGAGGTTCTATTGCATTTTGTCTGCAAATGGTACGTAAGTTTATTCTTTCACCAGATATACAGATGTACTGACATTCAGAGCTTGTAGATGAACGTTTCAGTATCTCACCTTTCCTGTCTAAAATGAGACACGACACCAGACAGAGATGGCTCCTAGCTGTCTGTGGTGAATGTCAAATGAGCTTCTGAACCTGAATGAGAAAGACAAAGATGCAAATGAAACTATTGGAACACAGCATCCTCTCACCCATTCGTTCAATACACCTTATTAAGCGCTCCTCATGTCTCAAGAAATGTTTTGGACACTGAGCATAAAGTTATAAACAAAACAGATGAAACTTCTTCCCTCGTAGAATTTACTTCCCACAGAGAAATATATTTTTTAAGTAATGATAAACAAATTATATAATATTAAAATATGATACGTTACATGGAGAAAAAAATAAAACAGCAAGAGGAATAGAGTGCTGGAATGGAAGGAACTTGGGGAATTTGCAATTTTAAACATGGTGGTCAGAAAAGTCTTGCCAAGAAGGTGATATCTGAGCAAGACTTGAAGAAAATGAGGAAATTGGCCACAGGATTATCTGGGAGGGGGTCATTATAGAAAGAGGGAGAGTGCATGTGGCATGCTCAGGTAACTGAGTAGAGAGGACAAGGGAGAGGGCAGTGAGCAGGAGGTTTCATCTTCACATAGAATGTGAGATGCTGAAATCCTGATAGGCCCCTGGATTCTCCACTCCCCAAAACAAGGACCCATCAGAAGGTGTTAAGTGAAGGAAGGACATGAGTTAAGTTGTAATGGGATTGCTCTACATGTTGTGTTGAGAATGAGCACATGCAGGCAGGATAGCATCAGAGAAGCCAGTGAATTCAGCAGTGCAATGACAGTAGCTTGCACCAAGGGAGTAACAGTGTACGTGGCAAAAAGTGACCAGATTTTGGATCTTCTTTTCCATCCAGAATTTCCTGTTAGATTGTATGCAGGATGTGAGCGAAAACAGGAGTCAAGGGCAGTCCCAAGATGTTTGACTTGAATGATTGAAAGAACAGTCATCATTTGTTGAGATTCAGAATAGGTTGAGGACAAAGGACTATCTGGAGATGAATCTGGGAATGCTAAATTTTCAATACTAATTGTACCCAAGTGGAGGTGTGGAATAGGCACGTAGATCTATGTGGCTGAGGTTCAGGGAAGAGGAGGCAAAAACAGACTTGTAGCAGTGAAGACATGGAAACCACGGAAGTCTTCCAACTGAAAGTCCATGTTTAGGAAAAGAATGAAAATAATAAGTGTTTAAACCCCAAGAATGGGTTCTGAAAATATTGGTGTGGCATTAGAGGATTTCCAATAACCCACCCTATAGTCGGAGAGGTTTTGCTAAAATGCAGAACTAATTATGTCACACCTCTGCCCAAAACTCTCGCACAGCTTCCAGGCCCCAAGAATAAAGCCTAAGCTCCTTAGCATGGCTAGTGCTTTCATCAGCTATAGCCTGCTTAATGGTTCATTCAGTGTCATCTTTTGCAATATCCCCACCCTCCCCAACCCCATAAAACCATTCTCCACTTCAAAGAGGCTGAATGACTTTTTAAAAGCCAACACTTGTTGCTACCTCTGACTTTTCCCTTCTCCGCCCTCTTACTCACACTAACCCATATTGCTCTTTTAAGTTTCAAATTATATATTATTTTATACTTTATGCTATCCTCAACCCCTAGGCCCCAGACTGGTACCAGTCCCTGGCCTGTTAGGAACTGGGCTGTACAGCAGGTGGGGAGCAAAGCTTCATGTGTATTTACAGCCTCCCCATCCCTAATATCACTACCTGAGCTCCATCTCCTGTCCCACCCCAACCCTCTACCCCAAACTACCCCTTCAGTCCATGGAAAAATTGTGTTCCATGAAACTGGTCCCTGGTGCCAAAATGGGAGCACTGTTTTAACCCACTAGGTAGTAGTGGGTTAACAGATTATGCTTTAGTTTCCTGTGGCTGCTGTAACAAATTGCTAGAAACTCGGTGGTTTACAACAGCAGAAATTTATCTCTCCCAGTTCTGGAGATCAAATGTTGACAGTTTCTATTTTTTTTTTTAATTACATTTTATTTTTATTTTTGCAGTTTTTGGCCAGGGCTGGGTTTGAACCTGCCACCTCTGGTATATGGGGCCGGCACCCTACACCTTCATGGGCTGAAGTCAAAGTGTGGAGAAAGCCACACTCCCCCAGAGGCTCCTTTTCTTTTGCTGCTTGAGCATCCCCCTTCCAAACCGTCCCCCTTGTGCCTGTAGTTCTTCCAGAAGCCATCCTTCCTCCTTGGTTCATGGCTCTGCATCATGCTGTGACCGCTGCCTTGTCATATTGCCTCTCACTCTTCTCTCACATCTCTCTCCTTCCCTCTTGGTAGATCCACCCACATAACCTAAACAATCTCCCCAACTTGAGATACTTCATCACATCCTCAAAATCTCTTTTCCCATATAAGGTAAAATATATGTAGCTTCCATATTAGAACTTGGATGTCTTTGCCATCGTTATTTAGCCTACTACAGTCAAGACTGACTGTTCCATTCATCACAATATCTCCCAAAGTTAGTGCTGTGTCTGTCACACAATGAGTACTCAAGTAACATCTTTGGATGGATAAGTAAATGAATTTAATGAGTTTTTAATCACTGGAATACTCCACTAATCTTCCTCTTAGATATAATGAGAGAGAAGTCATTCCAATAATCCCCTTTATCTGTGGGTTCACTTTCCATGGCTTCAGTTACTTATGTTCAAAGTCAGTCTGAAAATATTAAAGGGAAAATTCCAGAAATAAACAATTCATGAGTTTTAGCATGATGAAATCTTATACCATCCTGCTTCAACCTGCCCAATACATGAATCACTTCTTTACCCAGAAAAATCTGCCCACGCTATACATGCTATCTGCCTGTTAGTCACTTAGAAGCCATCTGGATTATCATCTGATCAATAAATCACAGAAGAATAAGGATAAGTACAGTACAAAAAGTATTCACATGACTTTTATTGCAGTGTATTGTTCTATTTTACTATTAGTTATTGTTGCTAATCTCTTAATGTGCCTGATTTATAAATTAAACTTTATTTTATGTATGCATAAGAAAAAAACAGTATATATTAAGTAATAGTACTATCCATGGTTTCAGACATCCACTAGAGATCTTGAAATGTATCCACTACAAAGAAGAGGGGACTATTGTGTCTCTTATCAACTTATTTCTGATAAACAAAAAAGTTTTTAATTGATAAAATGTAGCTTATTCTTTTAGTATCAGATATAATAAAGTTTATTAAACTAGGGGGAAAAAATCCTTGGACAGGTTATTAAGATGAAGTTCAGCAAAGAGCACTGAGGTTCTTATCAAACTTACATCTTACTATAAACTTCTAATTGCCTCCCCAAAATGCAAATAATAAATCCTTTGGAGAGGAACAGCGCTTGCTGTAAGACTGGTTAATGAAGGCTTGTGTGGGGGATTTAGTTACCCCCTAAATCCTGATGAGGTCCTGAGAGTCCAGATCCCGAGGACACGGGCAAGGCTTAATTTTCTCAGCTTTATTATCCTGAAATTCCCTCTTTCTGATTAAGTCCCAGTAAGTTTTCCACACACAGCATACAGTTCATTTAAAAGTTTAAATTTGTGGGAAAACCATATAGAGAAAATATAGAACAGAGCTAAGTAATTTCAAGGAGGGTGTGAATACAGACTACTCTGGGCACAGAACCACGCAGAATGAAAACATTTCCCGTCTTCCCTCCCAGTTAAGTGCACCCAGCTGACTAATTGCTGGCAAACGTGATATGAGAGATGTGTGTACAGTTTCTAATAAGCACCTTTAAAGGAGGAAGGCATGCTCCTTACTACTGCCTAGAAAGTGGTATGATAACCAGAGTTGAAGCAACTATTTTAGAACATGAGGCAGCAAGTTAAGAAATAGCAGAGCATCAAGATAGAAGAAGCTGAATTCTGATAATTATGAAACTGCCATAAAATTCTGGATTACCCACTTCTGGTGTCCTCTATGTTCGACAAAAATATACTTTTATCTTGTGTAAACTAATCTTACTTTTATTTTTCTGTACTTGAGGCTGAATCTAATCCAAAGTGATTTAGAATATAGATACCTAGAAGTGAATGTTTCCCAGGTTTATAAAAATTAGATATTGGCATACTAAATGTGATAGGCCATAAGGGATGATTAGTTACTGCAGGGTGAAAATCTAAAATCATGCATGATGGCAAAACTTGATCAGTCTAAATTATCGGCCAAATAGAAATCTGTTCATCCTACAAGGCATCTTGCAAGACAAGTTCAACAGGCTGTAATATTAAGGGAAGTGACAGGAAGGATTCAGAATGCTTGCAGTTGTTTGTTTCTTTTTCCCTCTTTAAGCAAAGCCCGACATGAGGAGATTAAACTTAGACCACAGGTAGCCAGTCTACAAGTAGAGATGGAAGGGAATTCAACTTTGCTAAAAGAGGCACCCTTTGCTTAAAGGCCACCATGGTGGCTCATAATCCTAGCACTTTGGAAGGCCAAGACGAAAGGATCACTTGAGCTCAAGACGAGCCAGAGAAAAAGCATGATGACATCTCTACTAAAAGTGGGAAAAGTAGCCAGGCATTGTGGCAGGTGCAGGAGGCTGAGGCAGGAGGATCACTTAAACTCAGGAGTTTGAGGTTGTTATGAGCTAGACTGATGCTATAGCACTCTAGCCTGGGCAACAGAGTCAGACTCTGTTTCAAAATAAACTAACCAACCAATAAATAAATAAATAAATAAGCCATAAGATTATATTGCTAGATAGAAAGAGTCTACTGTTTTCAATACCTCGTTCAAAAGCAGCAAAGTGAGGTTGCCAGTGTAGCTAAGTAAAGGCTCTAACAGATTACACTTATGCCCACCACACAAAAGCTGTGTGTCTACTGGCAAAAATTGTGCTAAAGATGTTTCCTTTACCCCTAAACCCATTATTTCACATAGTCACAAGAAAGTCATAAGAGAAAGGTATAGAATGATCAAAGAAATCAATAAATAAAGTAACTATAGTTACTTATAAGTGGAACTGACCAGAAGAGAATAAATTGAAGGCCCATGTTTTTTGAGAGAGAATTATATTGACAAAACTTTTATGCCCAACCTGCAAAAGTCACATCAGTTATCTTTAGCTATATAATAAACTACCCCCAAGTTAGAGGTGTGAAACTACAATAATCCCTCATTATTGTTGTTGTTATTATCCCTCACACTTCTGGAAAGTGACTATCCTCAGTTAGATGATTCACACTTAAAGTCTCTGATGAAGTTGCAATCAGACAGTAGCTAGTGCTGGAGTGATCTTATTTGGTTCCTTACTCACAAGTCTAGTGCTTGACGCTGGCTATTGACTGTGATGTTAGCTGACTCTGTAAGCCAGAATACTGCATGTGTCCTCTGCAAATGACCTGGGCTTCCTCAGAACACAGAGACCAGTATCCAACAGAAGCACCTCACAGAGTCAGATAGAAGCTGTATCACTCTATAACCGAAGTCACATTTGACATTCTACTATATTCTACTGGTTGAGGCAATCAAAAGGTCCAAGTTTAAGGACAGGTAACATGGTTACTACTTCTTGATGGGGAAATAACTAAGTCATATTGCAAGAATAACTGGAAAGATAGGAAATACTATTATAGCCATCTTTCGGGGGGCAGAGTCTGTAATTGTGTAGACTTTAAAATACAATTCCTGCCACTCCCCCCAAGGAAACAGTAGAAATGGTAAGTGATCTGAAAAAGTTCCATATTCTTCAAGAAGGGATTACTGATTATCCACTACTGTCCTCAAAGATATCCTTGCATGAAAATAGAAGAGAAGAAACTTTCCAGGAACAAAGCCAGGACCACAGAAGGCACTGGATGAGGGAGTTTCTTTCAAAGAACAAAATCAGGGGTTTCCACATGGTTAATCAAGGAACTTATCCCATACCATATTCCTGCCTCTAGGGAATTTATAATCTCTAGGAAAGTGACTGGTAGCTGTATCCTCGCCAATTCTGATTAGGAGTTTTCATTTCTCATTTTTACCTAGCCAATTGGCCCCACAGAAAATCAACTCTATACCCCAGCAACCATTTGAGCTGGGTATTGGCACAAACTGAATTCTGTAATGTAGAAAAATTATGCACAACTTAGTGTCCTTGAATGAAGAAAATATGCTCCTCATCTATCCCTTCTCCTTGTTACTAACTAGAAAATAAATGAGCTGCCTAGAATTCAAGTCATTGTCTTGGACAAGAGGTAGGACACATTACACTAATGGAATAAGCAAAAAAGAAAAAAAGGGGTCACAGAGCCTGGTTACTATTAACCTTCTGTATTAATCCTGAAATGCCCATTTCAAGATTCCCTTTACTTGATAGACAATCTTCTTGTTTAAGCTGTTATTTGGGATTCTTCTGTTTCTAATAGCAAACCAAATCCTAACTGATATAGCATATAGTTGAACAGGGGGAAATACTATAATGTCAAGTAGATTAAAATGAATTTTAATTATATAACTACATCCTAGTACACACAAAATGGAAGGACAAAAAGTGATTTAGAGATGTCTTCTGCCTCCTTATGGCAGCCAAAGAGATGGCTTCAAAATATGAATCTCATCCTGTTACTCCCTTGCTTAAAAGTACCCCATGACTTAGCCTGGGGTAAATACCCTTAACATGGGTATAAAAAGCCATTTGTGATCTGACTCCTTCGATCCCACTTTCCCCCAAGTCCTAGTCCACTCACTCAGGTCCAGCGTCACTGGCCTTTCAGTTCCTCTCACTCAGAACCACAGCTGCAGGCAGCAGTATGTACAATTGCTCCCCTAAGAACATTCTCCAAAATAGGTACTTATTTTGAAATAAAATTTTAACATAACAATTATTAAGATTATGGTTAATTCAAGCAAGATCATGATATGTGTAAGCTATCTGGCCGACCCTTAGGCTCACTCCCAAATTTTAGAATCTAGCTCTGCCCTGGCTCATGCCCATTAAGTTCCCTGTCTCCAGGCTCTTCCATTATCTCTTCATCCAGATGATTTTTATTCATTTTTCATGTATCTGATATACTTGTCAAATTTCTCTGTATAGTTGCTCATCATGTCGCATAACTTTCTATGATTATTTGATGATATGTCAGTCTCCTCATGGAATCATATATATTTCTGTGAATATTTGACAAATGTCAGTTTTACTCCTATAGACTATGAATTTTAAAAGTAGGAAAGTATGTCAGTTTTAGTTAAACAGTGCATCCCCAGAGTGATCTACTATGTCCTTCGTATTGTAGACTATTAACAAAATACCTGTTGAATAAATCATTTAGAAGCTCAGAGGTGAGACTGGAAGAATAAAAAAATGATAGGTTGAAAAGCAATGAAAGAGTTGTGGGAAAAGCACATAGTCACAGTGGCATGAACACGGATTCAAGTTTAGGGAAGGGCACATATTATAGTTATATGCTACCCAGCACTGTTCTAGGTGATGGGAGAAATACAAGGAAGTGTAAAGCATGGTCCCTACCCTTAAGAAATGTACCATGTGGGGCATAATAAAACTTATGCTAAAGAAAGAATAATCAACCAACAATAAAAGGCAGAGGGAGGTGCCTGTGGCTCAATGGGGTAGGGTGCTGGCCCCATATGCCGGAGGTGATGGGTTCAGACCTAGCCCCAGCCAAAAACCACAAAAAAACAAAACAAAACAATAAAAGGCAGGAAAAAATGTGGGACCAATAAACAATATGCCATACTATTTTGATATCAAGAAAAATTAACACAGACTAGAAAATGAGGGACAATAATAATTTTTTAAAATTCGCTATGTACCAGGGACTGTCTTCAGCACCTGACATACATTATCTTATAATTTTATAACAAGATATTTATATCCTTATTTTAAAGATGATGTTCAAAGAGTTTAAACATGCCTATGTAGCAAAGCTTACATGTGTAATGTCAAAATTTGAACCTTAGTCCTTCCGAATTCAAACCAGTACACTAACACCTATGTTTTAAAGATGCATGTATAATTGGACTCTAAAGAATGCCATGAATTACACAGGGAGAGGAAGGGTGTGAATGACAATCAAGGACAGAGTATAGGTGAACAAACCAAGAAGAAAGTCATGATATGATGATTGAATAGTTCAGATGAGCCATAGCTAAAGCATTCTTGTAGTAGCAGAATTCAAGGTAAAATTGGGAATAAAAATTGTGTCAGACTGAAGGGAGCCAACTAACAGTAGAAAAAAAAGTATTTTTGGCTTTTATCTTAAAGGCAACTGGAAGTTATTATAGGCATCTATGTTGCCAAATAGAAAAAGGAAAATGGTAGTATAGTTGGACCAGACTGAGAAAAATAAAAGAAAGAAATTCACATAGGAAAAGTCAGCATACCAGAGATCAAAGAATGTTAGGAATGAATATAATTATAGATTACTTAATATCAGAATTCATTTACAGATAGAGAACCTACCACCAAGATAATTTAAGTGACTTCCCCAAAGTTGGTAGAATTACTAGAACTTGGTTTCCTGACTATTCTTTTCATTATGACACAGCAATAAAAACAAAGGAAAAATGGAAGACAACTAGAGAGAAATAAGAATCAAAGATAACCCCCAGGTTTAAGGCCACAAAAACTACTCTAACAGATAGTGACATCATTGTCAGATGAAAAGTATTCAAGAAATAACCTTGTGGCAGACAGATTCTAAAAGGGTTCCTCCAGTGATCTCCACTCCGATTATTTGTACCATTATGTAATTCCCTTTTTAGGAGTGTGGGCTGGCTATCAACTTGGTTTTTAACAATAGAAGACAGTAGCACTTCCATCATTAGATTATAAGAGATTATAACTTTTGCTAGCCAAATTTTTCCTTTCTTGCTCTGCGGAAGCTGCCATGTTGTGATCTGCACTATAGAGAGGGCCACATGGCAAGGAAATAAAAGTGAACTTTGGTTGATGGCCAAAGAATGGGAAGGCCCTTGGTTCAAAAGCCTCAAGTACCTCAATCTTGCCAACCCTATGTGAGCTCAGAAACGAACATTTCCCCAACCAAACTTTCAGATGTCACCCCAGTCCTGACCGATGACTTAATTGTAGCCTTGGTGAAAACCATAAAGATTAGAACTCAGTTAAGTAGTGCCCAAATTTCTGACTCATAAAAACAGTGAGACAATAAATTTCAGTTGTTTTAAGCCACTAAATTTGTGTTAACTTGTTATGCCACAATAAACAATTAATATGATACCATTTGAGAGAAAAAGCTAAGTTTGGTTTGAGGTGATGGAGCAATTACATGTAGTTTCTGTAGAACACCAGGAATGAAGATAAAAGGCTTTAAAACAGTGGTTCTCAATCTGTGGGTCACGACTCCTTTGGGGGTCAAACGACCCTTTCACAGGGATCACCTAAGACCATCCTGCATATCAGAAATTTACATTACAATTCAGAACACTAGCAAAATTACACTTATGAAGTAGCAATGAAAATAATTTTATGGCTGGGGGTCACCACAACATGAGGAACTGTATTAAAGGGTCACAGCATTAGTAGTGTTGAGAACCACTGCTTTAAAAGAGGTTTGGGTAACAAAAAGGGGATATTACTTGGAAATAGGGTTTCTCTAAAGAAGCAAAATTTTATACAAACACAAAGGAAACATTGGCATTAAGGTGGGAAGGAAGAGAAAAAGTGATTTAAATCATTATGCTATGCACAAACTTAGAAACCTCAGTATAAATTCCAGCACTCTTGAATTTTTGTGCCTTTCACTTACAGCCCCATCTACTCAATAAATAGTGCAACTCCAATAATCTAAGTGTACTTTGAGAATAATAATCCATGAGAATATTATTTTAAAATGTTAATGTCACCAATATAACTAGAAACTTCCAAAATATTATTTTTCAATTAACATGTGTTTTATTATTCTTCATTACATTATTTCCCCTCACCTCCCAATGGTAAGACAGAATCTATTCACAGAAAAGAATACAGAAAACACTAAAGCTCCTGGTAGAGGGTGAGAACTCCAGTGGGGAGAGAGAAGCTCTCTCTGTTTCTCTCCCAGTCTTTCCCCATCTCCTCCTTTAGGCCTTTAGTCTCAGGGTATACATAGGTGCATGAGTTCCCTGGCCAGGAAACGAATGAATACAGTCCCTTCCACTAGGGCAAGGTGAATGAATGTATCAATGAATGGATACAGTCCATTCATGGAATTGAGGCCTAGGAAATTCACAAGAAATTGACCTAGGCATAGGAGATGGGGGTTCCACATTTAGTCCTAACTGTGAAGTGAAGGAGACACCAAGGCACAGGTGTCTCCTCAGCAGTCGTCCAGCCTTTTTGGCAATTGGAGCCTCTGGTGGAGGTTGGAGGTCCCCCTCCCTGCCTGTCATCCAGCCCGCTGGCTCTTCAGCTGGCTGCCACACTACCGACACTGCCAAGGAGGAGGCGGAAGGTCTGCCAGTCCTGTTGAGCTGGTTAGGGCGCCAATTGTCCTGCATCAATTCTCCCTCTCTGAGTAGAAACTCCAACTGCTGTTAGGGAAAAGGGGTGAAGACTCAATCTAACTGCTTCCTGCTGAATTGGGCAGTGATAGAAGGGGGGAAGTTGGGGTTTCTCCAGAGGAGAGTGATACAGGGGTTCATGGACTGGAACCATCTTTATTGCATGTGGCTTGATGACATCTCTGGAAAACATAAATCTGATTAGTGTATTTAGTAATAGACAAAGGTAGAACAGCATCAGGTCAGAAGCACTTATTCAATGATGCCGAAAGAAAACCATATTAGGGTTTTTCTTGCTGTTTCCCAAACAACAACTTTAAACTTTCTTTTGGCTCACAAGTGTAGGTGGTCTGTGGTTGGCTGGCTTCATTGCCTGCCACTGTAGAAGATGGAGGGTTCCAGGACTTCACTCGTGAATGACTTATGCAGGAATC
>CAUYON010037485.1:0-26836 GCA_963573935.1 Arctocebus calabarensis | reverse complement strand
GCATCACAGCTCACAGCAACCTCCAATTCCTGGGCTCAAGCAAGTCTCCTGCCTCTGCCTCCCAAGTAGCTGGGACTACAGGTGCCCGCCACAATGCCCGGCCATTTTTTGGTTGCAGCTGTCATTGTTTGGCGGGCCCAGGCTGGATTTGAACCCGCCAGCTCAGGTGTTCGTGGCTGGCACCTTAGCCCGTTGAGCCACAGGCGCCGAGCTGCCCCTTCTTATTCTTGAAAGACATTCCACCCTTTGCAGAGTCCTCAGTAAGTATTTTTGGAACTCTTAGCATTTACTTTGATTTGTCTACTATTTCATTTTTCCATTGGAAAATACTCTCTATTCAAAACCTCTTGGTGCTGCAGCCCAGAAAGGGAACATCGGCATCTCAGCTGAGTGTCCACGATGCCACCCTCCTCCTGATGGTGGGCCCCTCGCAGGAATAGGAAGGCCACCCCTTGCTCCTGTCCTTTAGCCCATGCTGTCATCTCCGACTGACAGTCTAGGCTGTCCTCTCTTATGTAATTTTCATAGTTATTTGGGGAGACACCTCGTTATGGTTCTGCCCCAATTGCTGTGGTTTTAGACACTCCAAATGAAAACAAAAAGAAGATGGCGTTAGATGTATGAACAAATCCTTTTTGTTTTCTTGACTCTTTCTGTGTGCACCAACGTACTAGGTTCCACCATCTGCAATCACCACTATTCAGGCATTTTTTTACCTACAAAAATCAACAGTTTCATATGCTTTGACCTAATGATACTTCTCTTTTCCTCTTTTAGCCAGAACCTTGTGTCTTACTCCTAATTCCTCTCCATCATCTGTTTTCCTCTTATTTTTCCCTTGTGTAATAAAACTCTCTTTAATTTTAGTTAGATACGGCCACACAGAGAATACGTTTTCTTTTACCCCTCAGGGATGGCATCTAACATATCCACATACAATATTAATAGTCTTTGTTCTTTGCTCAACGACTGGAGAAATTATATATTTATTTCGGGTCTAGAATCAGAGATGGAATTTGCTCCCTGGACCTGTCATTTCCCAGTCAGGTGATATGAATATCACTAAGTTTTCTTGGGCTCAGGTCCTCATCTTGAAGTGTGGGAACTAGACCAGATGATTTATATGTTGCCTTCATGAATTGGCTGACTTCTAATATTTCTATGTGCTTTACAATTCTGTGACCTCAGAGAGCATGCAGGATCTATGTGTAAAATTTCTCTAAGCAGTTTACCTGTATATATGATCTCATTTTCTCCCTTTGGCTAGTTTTGGCAATCTTGAGTCAGTGCTTAGTGATTACAAAACTATTTTTTATCTTTCATATGTACACATGTCTCTTTTAACATGCTCAGAAGGAGAGAAAACATGTCCTATATTTTGTAGTCCTCACTGCATCTAATAAGAAGACTCATTAAATACCTGCCAAACTTTACTTAATTCATACTAAGGAAATAATAAACAGACCAGCAGTGGGAAAGCTTTTCATGCTGGAAGGCCGTGTTAATTTAGCTGTAACCTAATAAGGCTGCATTTAAGAAACTTCAATTAGATATACTTAAAAATGTATGTTATTTTGTACATTTTTGAACAATAAAACTGCTGTTTATATAATCATTTTTAAAAAGAACCTACTTGTTTATTTTTAAAGTTAACTAATCTTTCAGTGACATTGTTATATCTGTTTTTTGTTGGGAAGTATTTGAGTATTTGTTGTAGCATGAACTGAACATGTAGTTTTAGTTCATCCTCCAGATGCGTATTAGCCATTTATGACTTTAAGGGTGTCTTGATTTGGGTTGGGTAGAATAATGTAAATTTACAGCAATAAGTTGCTGAAAAGCAAGAAAGCATTTCTTGGGAACGTTGCCAAAGGCATGGGTGTTCCATTGTCTTTTTTCATATTTCGCTTTGATTTTTTCTATCATCAAACAATGACTTCAAATTGCCGTCTACTGAGAGTTCAATCATTACATCTGTAGTTCTCTAGGCATGTTAATATCAACTAGGTGAAGCTGAAATGTTAATTTGAGAGCAATGGCATGATCCTCAAAGTCATTGAACCGTTCATTGTACTAATAGTTCTAGAACAGTTATGTATTCTTCAAATGATTCCAATATATCTTCTTACTCATCAAAGACCTTTGCTAACTGGGGAAAACCTTCATCCAAAATTCCTTTTGAAGAAGTGTTTTGAAAAAAAGATAGCTTTTTTTCTCAAAATGCTTGGAGTTTTTGCCACATACATGTATCATATATAGTCTTAGTTTTACTTTGCAAAGAAATACTTGTCATTTTGATTTGATGTCACACAGAAGTGCTGCATTCCTATAGAAATCTTTCAATCACTCATATTGCTGATTCGGTTCTTTAAACGTTAACTACCTGTTCTCATAGAGATAAAAGTCTTGTCCCTATGATAGCCACCACACAGTGGCAAATCTACACTGACTATCTCACGGTTCAACTTCAGCATTTTACAAAACTGATAATTCTGTGTTGCATTTGCACAAATATAGTTAACAGTATTTATAACCTGTTGCAAAGTGTTACCTAAAATGGTAGCTTTATCACAGAAACTTTGTTGATGCAAAATATAATGAAAATAGGGCGGCTCCTGTGGCTCAGCGAGTAGGGCACCGGCCCCATATACCGAAGGTGGCGGGTTCAAGCCCGGCCTCGGCCGAACTGCAAAACAAAAAAAAAAATAGCCGGGCACTGTGGCGAGCGCCTGTAGTCCCAGCTACTAGGGAGGCTGAGGCAGGAGAATCGCTTAAGCCCAAGAGCTGGAGGTTGCTGTGAGCAGTGTGACGCCACGGCACTCTACCTAGGGCGATAAAGTGAGACTCTGTCTCTACAAAAAAAAAAAAATAGTAATAATGAAAATAAATGAGGGCATCTAGATCTGTTAATACTTTTTTAAATCTGTGCAATAAGCTCTTTATGTTTCCTGTCATGGAAGGTGCAGTGTCTGTATATATACTCACAAATTCACCAAATTCAGTCCAACTTCACACATTATCTTGAAAGTTGTTGAAGATATCTAGTCCCTGTGTTCTGTTTGTAAGAATGCCTAACGTGATTAACTCTTTTAGCAAAGAAAATCTTCTGTTTGGACCCAAATGAATTATAAAACCTATACTGAATCAGTATTATCAGTTGATTCATCCAAAGCAATTGAGTAATAGATAGAATATTTTTGTTTTGAAGTATTGCATGAAGTTGTCTGTTAATTTGAAGGCTAATTCATGCTGCCATCCAACAACTTTGACAATGCATTGTTTCATAATTTCTACGTAACTGAATGGCATCCTTCTTTTCCTGAGTATATAAGCTGCTTTATAAGTTGCTTCAGTGATATTACTTCCAGGTCTTATCATTGCTGGAAAGAATCGTTTTTGCTTTTGTCTTTTATCTTTTACTTTTTATGACCTTTCATGCCACTCCCTCTTTAAAATATTTATGCTTCTTGTGAGGGTTGTAATGCTGATGAGCATTGGATTTCTTTATTGTCGATACTGTAGTATCACAAAGCAAGCAAAGCATCTTATCTTAAGCAGAAACCAGATGATATTGCAATTCCCAATCCTCATGAAAAATCTATTTTCTTCCTTTAGAGTTTTCTTGGTCTTTTTTGACATGACAGACTGTTAGGCAAATTCCACTTTGATAGAAACATAGTGCACCATTGTCAAAAGGTGATTACAGACTGACAGACTTGACCCCTGTAAACTCTCTCCAACCAGCTTCATATAGTAGTGGCATCAGTTGGGGGTGGGGGAAGTTAGAACTAAATCATGAAGCAGCTATCAATTTAACCCTTATGGGTTACTAATGTTCTAATTATGCCAGTCAAAGTGGGAGGATTATTTTGTTGAAATTTACTTTATTCTTTGGTATTTTGAATAGGTTCGTTTTAAAAATAGAATAAAAATATAAAAGATGAACAAAAAAATACTAAAAAATAATTGAAGGACTTATTCAGTAAAATTTGGATTCAGCACAATGTTTAGGGTGCTGGCTGCACACACCCTGGCTGGCAGGTTAGAACCTGGGCCCGCTAGGCAACAATGACAATTGCAACGAAAAGATAGCCAGACATTGTGGCGGGCACCTGTAGTCCCAGCTATTTAGGAGGCTGAGACAAGAGAATCACTTAAGCCAAAGAGTTTGAGGTTGTTGGGAGCTGTGATGCCAGAGTGCTCTATCAAGGGCAACAAAGTGAGAGTCTGTCTTGAAGAAAAAAAAAAAAATTAGATTCAGGCAAAAGGCCACACTTAAGGACCTAGAAGGCCACAGGTTCCCCAACCTTGCATTTTTTTTAGTTTTTTTTTTGACCGAGGGTGCGGTTGAACCCAGCACCTCTGGCATATGGGGCCGGCACCCTACTCCTTTGAGCCACAGGGGCTGCCCCGGTTCCTCAACCCTGAAAGGGATTTTGTCTCCTCAATACAGATAACAGTAGCACATGAAAGGTATGCTATAATTCTAAAGTACAACTGAAGTATATTATTCACTAATATTTGGCTTAACATTTTCAGTTCAAATTCTCATGGTCTAAAATAAGCTTAATGTTGTTTCCAAGGAATAATAAGAATGATATTAATACGTGGGTTATGATATGTTATTTTATATAGTACTGAAAAAGTTTCCAATGAAACTATTTCATACCATTAGTATAAGAAGTATCCTCAAGGGACTAAGGCGCCAGCCACGTACACCTGATCTGGCGGGTTTGAATCCAGCCCGGGCCCGCCAAACAACAATGATGGCTGCAACCAAAAGATGGCCGGGCGTTGTGCTGGGCGCCTGTAGTCCCAGCTACTTGGGAGGCAGAGGCAGGAGACTTGCTCGAGCCCAGGAATTGGAGGTTGCTGTGAGCTGTGATCCAGGGTGACAGCTTGAGGCTCTGTCTCAAAAAAAAAGGTATCCTTATTTCAAATACTACGTATAAAAAGTTTTGAAACAGGTGTTATTATTACAAAAACCTGTGGTAAATTACTAAAGTTATAGGTGACTTTAAACATGGTAATAATATTGCTACACTCTTACTGTGTGCTTGGTGGAATAATTCCCTAATATGTGTCACCTCATTTATACCATGAGGTTGATGCTGTCATTATTTCAACTTTAGAGAAACATATCAGTTTTCCCAAGGTTGCATGTCTAACAAGTGGTGACATCCTTCTTTTAAAAGCAGGCACTCCCTAGTAGAAAAACTATTGGGCTTGAACTTCAGTTTTCCTAACATTTACACATTCTAAACATTGGGGGAATTAGATTGAAGTCTTGGGAACACCCTATTCATGTTTTGTCAGACCCAAGTCTTCTCATTTTTCTCTGTTACTAAATTGGCTTCTTTCCCTTTTCATTCTTTTTAACAAGATGCCGGGGAAATGCAGTATGAACTGTGGGATGAAGTTCAAGTGTTGTAAGGATTCCCCAAACAAAACGTATTCCTGCGGTTGTTAATCAAGCAATGTGTAAAGGATTTACATCAGGGCTTCTGTACAGATGAAGAATGAAACTTCCCCAATTTCACATCCTTGGAGACATAAAATATAATTGGTGCATTGTATAAAAATAGCTAACAATTAGATCTCTTGGTTGCTGATCAAGGACATGGCTTTTGTCTATAAATCAAAGACTGCAGGATTTTTGCTCCAGAGGGAGTAGAAGACAAATTTGTGCTGTCAGTTCTCAATTATCTGGGTGCTGATTATTTAGTTCTCTGCCTCTCTCTTTCCTGGGGTGAGGCCCCATAGCACATTTGAGATCTTTAGTACTCTGACAGTGCAACTTGAAAAAGGAAGGATATATTTCAAGTCACATATTTTTTCAGCTTGTTAGCAGCTCTTCAAGAGTTTGGATGGATAGAAATGAAAAGGAACCATGTGTATGTGAGCAGACTACATAGGTCTTCTGCATAAGTCCCTAGGGTTAGTCATCAAAAAACCAAATGGCAGAGTCTGTCATTCACCTGCTGAGTGACCTGAGATCAAACATACATCCTGCAACTTGGCAAGGTTTGTGTGAGGATCAAAAATATATTTACATTTTATAAACTGAAAAGTGTCCTGCAACTTTAGCAAGGTTTGTGTGAGGATCAAAAATGTATTTGCATTTTATGAACTAAAAAGTGTCTTATAAATTTTCAGGTACCTTATAGATAAGAATTTTTCTTCCCACTTGTCGTTATTAAGCTAAGATTCATCTGACTTGCTTACTTCAAGTGTCAGCATCACCTAGAAATGATCAGAATTACTTCAGGGCAGTGTTTTCCAATTGATTTGTGATATAGGATCATTAAAAACATCTTCCATTGTTGACTGATGATTTTATAAATATCAAAGATGATATAGAAAATGATGTTTTCTATAGAAAAGGAGATAGAAAACAAAAGATACTGAAAATCCAAATTCCAATAGTTTTGATGAAATTCAATGGGCATAAAATCAATGTCTCAAATTTCTTTGAAAGTTTCTAAAACCTTCCTCTCCAATACTGAACTTCGTTATATGCTGGTTATCAACACTTTGTGGACTGGCCCCAGTTCTGTGATGGCACATTGAGTAGTGTTGTATTCAGGGAGCACACAGCGTGGTCTATAACAGGATTGCAAGACTCTGCAAGTCTTGGCCCCTGCTTACTCTGAATGCTGAACTTCTCACAGTTCTTTGCAGAACGCCCTCCTCACATCAAGACCACCAAGCTTTCAGAATGTTCCTTCCTTTGCCTGGGATGTACCATCCCTTTTAGCCTAGACAATACCCTTTGATCCTTTAAATTTCAGCTTAATTTTGATTTCCTAGGAAAGGCTGTCTTATACCCCTCATGTTACTTTGGGATAGCTTCTCGATACAGCCCACACTTCTCCTTTATCATATTCCCTTTACCTATAATTGCTATTTGTAGCGGTTAGTGGCCTGTTACTAACCCCATCCTGACACCGCCTCAAGGATAAGAACTTGGAGCGCCTTTCAATTGTGGACTCCCCAGGACTAGAACTGAGAACTCAGCAGATACTATTGGCTGACGGACTACTGTTCAGAACTAGAGAAATCTAAGATTTGTTTATACAAATTAATTCCACTTAAGAGTGTTAGTATCTGCTCCAGTCCTGAACACAGAGGTAGGTATGATATTTTAGACGTCAAAAACAAAACAAGATCTGCTCAAGTTCATGCAGTGAATCATGTATAGCAGGCATAGTTATTTTTAATGTAGTCATGACAACTATTCATTGATGTACAACTTTAAAAAATAAATTGGTAAAGGATTTTATGCCATTTTCATGTAAGCAGCTGAAATTTTCTTGACAGAGCAATATATTGTGGCAATGGCTTTTACTATTATTTGATATCTATTTTACGTCAACTTGGTATTCATGGTAAGACTCCAAGAGGCTCGGTTTTGTGATAGCATTGCTATTTATGCCATGTCAGGCAAACCTCAGAAACCTGATTTTATTTATCTTAAACATGTAGTCTAAAATTACTTAGATATGGTGATCTTATATTTAGTTATTAAATTGGCAAAGATTCCTATTTATGACTTGAAATTTCTATATAACACATATACATACAGCTTTGGGCACTAGTTCCTCATTTAGTTTTTATAGATTGTACTGATTTGTAATTTAAACCTCCCAATTCGCCTATGTAGTCATTTACCAAATTTTTCTTTTCTGTTAAATTTTCGTCTCATCAATTTTTTAAAAATTATTTATTTATTTTTTATTTTTACATACACATGTGTTTATTATGTTTCCACTTTTTGCGTTCACAGAATTAAAAAGGCTTCATATTTAATAACAATAACAGCGTTTAGAAACAAAACCTAGGAAAGAATGAAAGAAGATAAATACATTCAGAAAAGAAATCAGATGATTACTGCATCGAAATAGTAAGCAATATTAATAAAAATAATGCAAAGAAAGTAACATTCACATTGTCAAACGAGAGTATGTCTATTATAGAATGCTTTAACTCTGAGGCTCAGTATGGAGTCATCAATTTTTCTATCCTTTATCCACTTACCGATCTATTTTTACATAAGCATGGACAAAAACTTGTAAGAACTAGGCTGAACACTTTGTGTGATATTCTTTTTCCTGCAGTTTAAGGGGTAGGGTATTTTTGTGAATTTTGTTTTAATGAATAATTGTCTTCAACATTTATATACTTAAAAATATTGATGTTGATTGTCTTCAACATTTTATATATTTAAAAAATAAAGCATTAAGAGAGACTTGTGCTATTGGATAAAATGTGTAAGTATGAGCAGGTCCACATAACTATTGTAATAACTAGAGAAAAATTAGACACACTGAAAATGTATTTTCACACACATATATATACAGAACCAAACAAGAACGAGAAGACTAAGTCAACTAATGTCTTCTGGAGCTCAGAATCACCTAACCACCTCACTGGTTGGTGAGATCACTGGTTGGTTACTTTCTTATGTTTGTAGAATGCAGGTACCAGTTTGCTTCTCTAGTTACTGTTAGCTGAGAAGTGCTATTAGCTTCTGGACTAGGGCACACCTCCCCATCAGCATCTTCTGAGTCAGGGTGAGTGCTTGTCTTTTTAAATCTGCAACTAGTCAGAGAAGACTGTGCTTTTAAAGAACTCAGTACAATTAGGTTAGGCCTACCTGGGTAATTTCCCTTTTTCAAAGTTAACTATGCTTACAATATAACCCAGTCCCGGGAATAAATTCCTTCATATTCAGGGGTCCGGATAGATGCACAGCATACAAAGCAGGGGCAGGAAATCTTGGGGACCATTTGGAAACTCTGCTTACCATAACTTCCAACGAGAGCAGACATTCTATTCATATAAACACTAATAATAACCAACTGCTTTTACCTGTGGGTATTAGTAGATTCTGAATTTGGACTCTCGGAAGTCTTGGTGTATTAACAGGAGGTCTACTGTGGAAAAGAGAATCCAGCAAGAGGCTGGCTTCATGTATTAGAAACTAAAGGAAAAAGACATTAGTTGAGTTCTGAAAAGCTGGGGTCACAAAAGGCAAGGCAGAGTGGCATTCTGGTACTTAGGGGAGGTTCCTGGAGAGAGCAAAGACCTTCCCGAAATTTGCATGTCTTGGAGCCACGTGGTACAAGAGCTCAAGGTCTAAACTCTAATCTCTAATAGCAACGTGATCTTTTTAGAACTGAGAAAATAGAGATATGCCATGGTCCTAATCGGAAGTGCTGCCATGTCTGAGGAGCAGAGATAGACCAGCAGTGGAGTAAGTGTGACTACAAATGCAGCCCACCTCAGACCCAGTGCCGGCTTTTATTGGATCAAAGTGACCATCCATGTTGCTGTCTCTTTGACAGAGGACAATCGGACTGCTACGTGGTAGCAGATTACCCATAAGCCTCTGTGATTCATTTATATATAACATGTAGCATAAAATTAAAAAATTCTAGACATGAAAATAGAGATATAAATGTGACTAATTATCAAGAAATAACACACCCCTTGGGAATGTGCTCACAGATGGAATTTATATTGGAGTTAGGCAAAGAATTTAAATATCTATGATTAATATGATCTATACAATGATAGAAAAGGTGTAAAAATGAATGAAATGGTAAGAAATTTAAATCAGAACTACAATCTATAATAAAAATCAAAATGTAATTCTAGAAGTTAAAACTATTATATCTCAAAATAACTGCTCATTAATTGAATTTATAATAGTTACTAAATATAAGGGAAAATGTATTAGTGAACTTGTACATGTCTGTAGGAATTATCCTAATTATAAATGGAGACAAAAAAGAACAAAAACATAACAGAAGAGATGTATGTGAATAGCATAATAAAATGACTAACATTTTATAATTTGAGTTGCCAGTGTTAAGGAGATGAGAGCCAAAGAAATATATTAATTTACTAAAAGATACAACTTCTAGAATTTTCCAAATCTGATGAAAGATATCAAACAAACCCTCAGATTGAGGAAGCTTGCTGAACCAGAATCAGAATAAATATTAGAAAAACGCATGTAACTATATCTTGTCTTGAAGCTGATGAAGGTGAAATAGTAAAAGCTGCCAGAGGGGGAAAAAAAAGAAGCACTACCTTCAATGTCACAATGAGAAGAGTAACATGACTGTATATACATACATACATAGACACACATATATTTTTTAAAAGCCAACTAATACTTCTGCCCCTTTGAAATAATTATCTGTCAACATTTAGATGGATTACATATGATAAATTAAAATATCATTCACAAAAAATAACTAAAAAGATCAAACACCAAAGGGAAATTAAAAAAATAAATGGCAACATTCCTGAATTGGAAAACACACCCTATTACTGAGTAAAATTAGAGTACATACACTATATGCATTGGAAGATTCAATATTACCCTAATGTCATGAGAAACTTGATCCTAAGCTTCAGTGTGATCCATCAAAATTCCAGAAGCATTTCTTGTGGAAATTAACAATATGATTCTATAATTTATGTAAAAATATAACTGATGTTCTCTAGCCAAGACAATTTTAAATAAGAAAAGCAAATAGGGAGGGCTTCATCCACCATATTATAAGACATTAGATAGAGTTATAATAATCAAAACACTTATTAAAGCATGAATAGACTAAAAAATATCAGTGGAACAGAGTAGACAGAAGCTTACCCAAATTTGTTTACTTAATTCACATAGAAGTTAGAATGTAATTTACTGAGGAAATACAGGACTTCACAATAAAGTACTGGGATATTTATATATTTTTATGAACACAAATAAATATTGAAACTTGTATCACACCATATTAAAAAAGTCCAAAATGTAAAACATAAAATGAAATACCTTCTAGAATAGCACTGTCCAACAAAAATACAATGCAAGCCACAAATATGAGCCATACATAGAAGTTAAAATTTTGTAGTAATTCTATTAAAAATTAATAAAAGAGCAGCATCTGTGGCTCAAAGGAATAGGGTGCTGGCCCCATACACTGGAGGTGGTGGGTTCAAATCTAGCCCCAGCCAAAAAAACTGCAAAAAAATAATAAAAAAATAGTTAAATAAATTTAAATAATATATTTAATTTAACCCATTGGCAAAATATTATTGAAACACTTGATGACTACAAAAATTACTTGTGATGTTTCACAATTTATTTTATACTAGGTCTTCCTAATGCAGTGTGTATTTTACACTTAGCATATATCTCAATTTGGACTGGCCATATTCAAATGCTCTATAGTCCATGTGACTGGTGGACCATTTTAGACAAATATATTAGATAGAGTAGGCAAATATTTCTTAAACAGGGAGCCAAAAGCACAACCCAAATAAGACTGATAAATTAGACTTCATCAAATAGAGAACTGTTCATTAAACTTAACATTGAGAGAATAAAAATACAAGTCACAGAGTTGGAGATACTATACCAAAGGCCCTTTATTGATCACTGCAAAACAAACAAGTCAAAAATAGAAGGGACAAATTGTGAAATTATGGGTAATTTTTTGTGTCTTTTTGGTAGTAAATATTATTTTACATTTTTCTCTGCATCCAAAATGTCTACACAGTAATATTTTAAAAGAACTCTTTAAATTGATTCTATTTTCCTGAGAAATGGTTTTATTTTTTAATGTTTTTTTATTAAATCATAAACACATAGATCATGTATACATTAATGCATTTATGGGGTACAATGTGCCAATTTCGTATAGGATTAGAAATGCTTACATCACACTGGTTAATATATACCTCATCTCTGTTATTGTGTTAAGACATTTATACTCTATACTAATAGATCTGACATATACCCTTGCATTATGCACCATTGGTGTGATGGCACCATTCACCCTCCCTCAATCTGACCTCCCCCCTCTCTTCCTAGTTCCCCTCCTCCCTCCTTCATTTTGGGCCATAGTTATGATCTATTCTTCATATAAAAGTGTGAGTGATTATAAATTGGTTTCATAATAGTACTGAGTACATGGGATATTTTTTCTTCCATTCTTGAAATATTTTGCTAGAATGATATATTCTAGCTCCATCCATGTAAATGTAAAAGAGGTAATCTCCATCATTTTTAAGGCTGCATAATATTCCATGATATATATATATATATATATATATATATATCACAAGAGAAATAATTTTAGATTCATTATTATTTTTAATATATATACCTCATATTGTTTAAATGTATTGATCTAAATATTATACATATACTTTTCATAAGGGAAAATTTTATATTATTTTCCTTTATGTTTATTTAGATATTATATGTAATTATAATTTTATCTATTCATGTGGTTCTAGTTACCTTGATAAGTAGTTAGTTAGGAATGGCTTCCTGGTGAAGGAGGACAAAGGCAAGGCCCCCAGACCCCAACCTTGGTGCTGCCCACTTTACTTTTGTCCCAAATGATTGCTCACACCTGAGGAGGGACCACTCTACCAATCTACCAATTAGAACTTAGTGTACCAACTGCTAGAAGACTGACTATCCTAGCAACAGGCATAAGAGTCTTAAATGTGACCTAGAAAGTTCTTAAGACTAATTATCATGTGGTCCATGTCTCCACCATAGGCTCTCAGAAAGGCTCATTGGAGGTCTGCATGAACAGTAAGACTCTGGTTTCAAGGTGACCTCTGAACCACTGGGTCGACCTGACCTAGGAAGTTTAAAAGAGAACTGCTAGCCAGAACCTTTTCCTCTTTGCCTTTTCTTTGCCATAAAAATGAGGACTCATGAGCACGACTATCATGCTCTGTAAAGCTATATCTTGCTCTTACTCTGTAAACATATGTTTATCTTTCTCAATAAACTTCATTATATGTTTGCCTTACTTTGGTCATTTTTGTCTATAAGCTTTCCAAGAAGCAAGGACACAGGTAACTGCTTGAAACTCTGACACTTTAGCATACAGGCAACTGCCTTGAAGCCAACATTTTAGATATCCAAGAAGTTGCTGGTACCCCCCTAAAGCTGTGTATAGTTAATGAACCTTCCTTTTCATGCTAAAACTTTACTTGCACTTTGCAATAGTTTTGGTGACTACCTTGAGCCACCATTGTGCTGCCAATATATATTTTTCATAAGCATTGTGAAATGCCACTATGTTATAAAATCATTATATGTCTATGCATGATCATTTTTCAACCAATTAGATTATTAGGTGTTAGAGATTTATTTCATAGCTTAATAGTTAAAGTTCATACTTTCTGCTGGTATGTTCACTTTCAAAGAAAACAAACATTTTAATATTAAGGATGATAGCTTAAAAGTGATTAAAAAAAGCATAGGACAATCAATTGAAACTAAGAAAATAATCACTTGAGGGCTAGTACAATTTTGCTGTTTATGTAAAAAACACATTAAAAAAAAAAAAGAACCCAACGCTTTCCCCTGAATAATAGTAGAAATAACATGATTCATGCAGTTGTTAGTGTGAGGTTGGTGTCTTGGTAACATCAAATAAAATGTGGACAATCGAACCTCACACAGTAATATTATTGTTTCATAAGAATACTGTACTTTAGATGATGGAAGTTTTATAAAGCTCTTTAAAGTTCTATAAAACACTCAGAGGAAAAATTCAATGCTATGAACTTTAAACAGAATGTTGCCTGTTACTTGCAAGATGAATTCGGTAACCAGGGTTTAAAATGCATTTTGAAATATCAAAGTCTTACATATGGTCAAGTTCGCCATAAAGACTTTTCTATGGATGACCTAATTATCTGTATTTTATTTTTGATATTTGGTGCTATGTAAATTCAGCCATGACTAAGCAAAGAAAATCACAGTGTTTTGTACTATCAATCAGGTCTTTAAAAAACAAAGCAAATCAGATAAGATTTTTATGGTGAGAAGAAACGATTTGTCAATGATTTTGTGTAAAGAAGCATCAGAGTCATGCTCTATACATAATTAGTTGTGTGAACCTGGGCAAGCCATAAACTTTTATTTACATAGACAAACTAAAACCATCCACATACAGATGATAACAATTTTACATTTCTCCTTATCTGGAATTTTCATACTAAATGTTTCTTATTAAAACATACAATAGTCATCTGTAATCCTAGCACTTGGGAGGCTGAAGCAGATGGATCACCTGAGCTCAGGAGTTCGAGACCAGCCCGAGCAAAAATGAGACCTGTCTGTACTAAAAATAGAAAAATTAGCCATAGTTGTGGGCACCTGTGTTCCCATCTACTCAACAGGCTGAATGCAGAGGATAGCGTGAGCCCAAGAGTTTGAGTTTGCTGTGAGGTAGGACACCATGGCACTCTGCCCAGGGCAAGAAAACAAAAATAAAACCAAAACCAAAATACAATAGTCTTTCCATTGAATCTGTAAAGCAATCCAAACTTTCGCTCTATTAGGCCTAATACTGCTGAAAAATTTTATATTCTACAAAATTATTCTACATATTATGTCACTAGCTTATCCTAAGCCAGGACTCCGGAAGGGACAAAAGTAAGTAGCAGTTTGTAGGTATTTATAAGCAACATGATTGGAGGTACATTTTAACCAGACCAAATCCATGTTTGAGTACAACACTTTAAAATGGAGTTTTGTTATTTCAGTTAGGGTTTAATTTAGTTGAATGATACAAAACAAAATATCATACAGCCTCATCTGTATTCAAACTACCTTTTCCAGATCACAAATATCAGCAGGGATAAATATGTAAGAATAGTTCCAGGAGTAATGGAATTATGCCTTGCTGTTTGACACTGTTGGAAACTCTATCAGAAGTACAGGCTCCAGGCAAGGAGGAAGAAAGCTTTTTCACATGGGGAGAATAATGATAATTGGAGTAAGGAGGTTCTCATTACTTCCTACAGACACTGTATGCCAGGGTTTCACTCAAGTGAACAATGAACCTGCTTACATCTTATAAGGCATCTGAATCCTTTGACCTACTTGTTACAGAGTTGAGATAAAAAAGGACTTCCTAAGCAGGGGAATGGGAAAATGTTAGGCATTTTTCCTTTCCAGTCATATCATTAATGCTACGCATGGCTAACCTTGCATTCACAACCTCAGATCAGTCTTGGAGTCTGATCTAATTTGGAGTTTGCATTTATTGGACTCTTTCTTATCTGCAGAAGTTTTCTTTGAGGCTCACGTTTAGGCTCACTCCATCTATAATGACCTCCTACCCTGTTGGCACCTTTCAAAACACGATCTTATTTTTCATACCCAACAACAGTCAGCCCTTTTAAGAACCTAACCAGATTACATAAGTAATTTGATAATTCTATCCACTAATCATACTATGGTAACCATATCACTGTGGTTACCCTTGGCCATCTAGTAACCACAGTGATATTCAGCAATGAGATGTGTAGCACTTTTTCTAGGATGAGTTCACGAACTTAATTGTCTGACTTTGTATAGTAGTGCTTGCAGCTCTCTCGAAACTTGTCTTTGGCCTTGTTTTAGATGCTCTCTTTTATTCCTTAACTAATTGTAAACTCTTTGAGATCTGAGATTATGTCCCCTCTACCACTTTACCTTTCATTTCCTCAACAGAGTTTTTTGTTGTTGTTGTTTATTTGTTTTGGTGGCTATTTGGTGGATGGTTCCTAATGAGTATCTATTAGCTAAGCACTCAGGAACCATTAAAATTAAGAGAAAGATTAAAGATCAAAATGAATTCTCTGTCCTTAGCATTAGCTTTTTCTTCTAACATGTTTAAGAAACATGAAAACTTTTTAGGTAAAACCAGTTCTTACATTTATATTTTCTCCCTCATGGGAAATAGAAACCAAAATAAAAGGATTAAAACAAACAAACAAACAAACAACAACAAAAAAAACACTAACTTAATAGCCCTCATGTAATTTAATAATAAAGGTTGTCCCAACAGTCACTATGCATATGTAAAAATAGTAAATTTTATAAAGAGGTGGCCAAGATGTAGAGAATATTTTGTAAATATTTTATTAAATTTTGTAATGATTATTTTGCACATAAAGGTATGTTTATTTGTAATTTCCCATTTTCTCTATGTACGGTGACTGTTGGAACACTATATAAGTTGGATTTTTCTTTTATCAGCTTAAATATATGTCTCACTAGGCAATTCAAACTATTAAAGGACCATATTTATGAGTCCCCAACCCCCAAATAGAAGATAATCAGAGGTGACTAAAATAAATCCTCAATATACACTTGGAGCTGAATTCTTCATGAAAGGCCTTATCAGCTAAGCCATAAAGATGACAGTTGCCAAAATACAATCAAGCAAATAAATAGGACAGAATTCCATCTAATGGAAGGGAGATATTGCATATTTTATTTCACAATGTGGTTATGTATGATTTATAACTTTCCATTTTTTTCATTCACACAAAGTTGCATGTATTCCAAGAGGTTACAAACCTTGATTTTTTTTTTTTTTAATGCAGAGTTCAATCAGCATTATTTACTATAGACAACAATACTTGGGAGATGCATAAATTTTACTTTATCTTCCCTGGCATAATAAATGATTTATCAAGCACACTGTAAAAGGGAGAACAGAATACTCTGGTCATATATGATTGTTTGAATATTAATTTCTTCCCATAATAAAGCTCTGGTTTATGATAACCTATGTGTAAACTTGGTTAGCCAACATGCTTTGAACCATGTTGACACTATGGGCAAGAATTGCCTGCCCACACTGATAGTGAGTTATGTAAGGAAGTGAACTATCAGTGATTGAATCTTATCCTCAATATCCTGATGCCTCTGGCTCCACCATTGCAATTATTTTAACTCACGGGGTCTTGATAATATGGGACCATTAATTCTGAAACATGAGCTGAGAGATTATGATACCCACTTAGCTTATTTAATTCTGCCACTAAAGTCAAAAGAGGAAGTAACGTAACTATGTACTTATATTGTCAATGTTACCCAAGGCTATTAATATTCTGCATGTAGGTGTGACATAGAACTCTAGTTATTGCCAAGTCCCTCCATTCTGTTTTAGGCTATTTACTTATTCTTGTGAATCTGGCTAGTAATTATACTAACACTAAGAGCTATTTGAATTCCTATGATTGTACCAGCTGTTTAAAATTCAGCATTTCATTTTATATTTTAAGAAACTTCTATGTTGGAAATTCATTCATACTGGATCTTAAAAAAATTTTTTTTACTTTCAAATTAATAGGAGGGCACACATTTTTAGGTTACATTGTCCTTACTTCCAAGGTGAAGTTCAAGTTGTAGAGAGCCCCTCACCTAGCAGGTGTGCTGAACACTCTGACATTGTGCACATTAGGACAGATCCTGCCAAATGCCCTCCCTCCTCTAACCAATTGTCCTTTCCCCTTCCCACTCCTCACATGCCCCCTTGCTAGACTATATTTGTGTTTTCATCATTGGCATGAGCATGTATCTGTTTATATATTGAGTACATTGGATTATTTTTCACATTTATATTGAGTACATTGGATTATTTTTTTCCTTTCTGAGATACTTTACTAAGAGGAATGTGTTTCAACTCCATCCAAGTAAACATCAAAGATGTAAAGCAGGGGTCCTCAAACTTTTTAAACAGGGGGCCAGTTCAGTGTCTCTCAGACTGTTGGGGGGCCGGACTATAGTTTAAAAAAACAAAAAGTATGAACAAATTTCTATGCACACTCCACATATCTTATTTTGAAGTAAAAAAATAAAACGGGAATAAATACGATATTTAAAATGAAGAACAAATATAGTTAAATCAACAAACTTACAGTGTTTCAATGGGAACTATGGGCCGGGCTGCTTTTGGCTAATGAGATGTTCAGTGTCCGGTTCCATATTTGTCACTGCTAGTTGTAACAACTGATGCAAGTGTGCATCAGTTAGTCTAGATGTGGTTGGAGATTTCAGATGTTTCATTCGGGAAAAAGTCTGTTCACAGATATAAGTGCTGCCAAAGATGGTTGCCATTTTGAGTGGATGGTTCCTGAGATTAGGATATGTCTCAGAGGGGAGAGATGGATAGAAATTAGGAAGGCTGCTTGACTTGAATGCATCCTTCAGAGTCACAATTCTGCAGTTCAGCCAGTTCCATTTGGTAAATTATATCCATATTTTCTCTTTCTTTTTTTTTTATTTCAAGATAATTTATTCTTAAAACAGGTCACAACACTAAGCTTTTGGCCTATTCTGCCACTGTACAAGGTACAAATGCTTGCTGAGAAGCTGGAGGGTGCTCTTTCATAGCATGTCTAAAAAGTGAATAAAAATCCATATAAAACAAATATTCAAATAGTTTCCATAGGGACACAGATACGTGTGACCCCATCTCCTAATCTTACATATTACTGCATCTATGCCAACCCTAATCTTGCAAAGACATTTCAAAGCTAGCAATGATTAAGTTAAATGGTCCCCCCAAATCCCTTAATTCAAGCTAAACTTGCAGTTAACAGGTACAGAATGGTATCTACACATTAATACTAGCTGAAGAACAAGTTGCTGGGTGACGTTTCATTCCACTTTCCCAAGCACAAGACACAGGCAGAGTACCAACATCCTGCTCTTCTACTTTGGATATGTAGTTGGGGTTCTGGATTTCCTGTACAAGTTGCCACATCAGTCCTGACATCACATAGTAGATTGTCGGCCTCTGGAATCCACTGAAAGTAAAAGCAGCAGCTACAATGTAAGCACTCATATTTTCAAAGATGCCCACATACATCGCTGGCAGGTCACAGTGCTCAACTATTCAGTCAAGGCCATCGCATGTTGGCCCCATATGCTGGATGAATAATACTTCCCCTCTGATTTAGGTCTTTTTTGCAGAAGAGGCTTTACATGAGCATGATCATAAAGGATGCAATTAAATAATCCATACAGTCCATCATTGATGTAATACATAACAGTTTGTTCACTGGACTCATCATCATCATCAGACCCTATCTTTTTCTTTAATACATTACTTTTGGCAATGATCTTAACTGCAAGTGTGAAGGCTGATACAACATAATATCTGCCTGGCTCAGCTATGATTCTCACTCCAGAGTCTGATGGAAAGTACTTGTCCAATGCTGGGTTGGTTACACTAGCGATCTCTTCAAATCTAAGCTTCACATCCTCAGATTCAGGAAAGCCACCACCAACACCAAGGAGGTACACGCTGAAACCAACCTCAGCTCCAGTGTCAAAGACACAGCAGGCATCAGAGTTTACCCGCATGAAGGTCTCAGGATCAGTACAGCCACTTCCTACGTGGAAGCTGCCACCAATATTTAGCTCTTTTGCCCGTTCCAAAAGAAGTCTGTTGGTTTTGAGGGTGGCACCAAATTTAACAATGAGTCAACAGACTGCTTTGGAATCATCAGTGGCAATCCTCAAAACCAACTTGGCCTTTGGATGTGCTCTGGCAACTTTCATCAACTTGACTTCACTGTCAAAAGTCATCATCTGGACCCCATTATCGGCAGCATACTTAATTTAAGACACTTGTTTACAAGGATTTGCATAGATAACCCTCTCCGGAGGCACCCTGAGACTTTGCACCAATTGTATTTCAGTCTTGCTAGCACAGTCAAATTCTGTCCCAATGGCAGAGAGGGTCTTCACAATGGCTCTATTGTCATTACATTTGACTGCATAAAAGGGAGTGACACGAGGAAGAGCTTTTAGCCATCTTCAGTGTTTCTTCAGAACATCTCTGAGGTCTACTACATAGAAGGCATTCTTATCATCAGAAGAGGAAACTTCATTGATTTTTTTGATCCAGAACGTCCTTGGCAGTAAATCCTTCATCAAGCAAGTGGCAGTCAAACTCTTCATTACTAATGTTGTTCATGGTTTCTTGATGTTTCTTTGAAAAACTAAGCGACAGAATTTAAAGAAATACTTCCAGCTTCTCACAATGTCAATTCTCCAGGAATTCTGAATCCCACTGCGTGTGTCCTCCAAACAACAGAGGGCACGTTCTTAGAGCATCCGGGCACCACAGGCCAGCCCCACAGAGAAGCTGGAAAGCCGGAGCCACAGGAGCCCTCGGCTGCCCCTGCCGCACCCTGTATGTAGCACCTGGCTCCTGCTGTAGGAGATGCCGGCTGGAGGTGGTACCGGAGGCCGGGCGGTGACTTTAGGGACTGACCTCTACATTTTCAATGTCAATAGAAAATGGGTTATGGAAAAGCTCTATGTCCTGTTCAAGGAGACAAAGCTCTTTAAATCTAAATTGGAACTCCTTTTGCAACTTTTCCAGTGAATCCACACATGTTTTGTTTGGGAATGCAACCAATGGTTTTTTGGCTAACAGATTTTGTGGGCCTGGGATGAGTCCGCTGCTAAACACAACAGGCAGTGAGGCAAAAACACCTGGCGGGCCGGATAAACATCCTCAGCAGGCCGCAAGTGGCCCACGGCCCGTAGTTTGAGGACCCCTGATGTAAAGTCTCCCTCTTTTTTATAGCTGCATAATATTCCATGATGTACCTATACCACAATTTGTTAATCCATTCACGGGTCAATGGGCATTTGTATTGCTTGCATGACTTGGAAATTATGAATTGAGCTGCAATAAACATTCTGGTGCAAATGCCTTTGTGGTCAAATGATTTTTGTTCTTCTGGGTAGATACCTAGTAATGGGATTGTGGGATCAAACAGAAAGTTAACTTTTAGTTCTTTGAAAATTCTCCATTCTTCTTTCCATAAAAGTTGTATGAGTTTGCAGTCACACTAGCATTATAGAATTGTTCCCGTCTCTCCATATCCATTCCAGCATTTGCAGTCTGGAAACTTTGTAATATGGGCTAATCTTACTGGAGTTAGGTGATATTTCAGAGTGGTTTAGATTTACATTTCTCTGATGATTAAAAATGATGAACATTTTTTTCATGTGTTTGTTGGCCATTCATGTGCATCTTCTGTTCAAGTCTCTTGCCCACATAGAAATGGGGTTGTTTTCTTTTTTCTTATTGATTAATTTGAGTTCTTTGTTAACAGTTGTCAGGCCCTTGCTTGTTTCATAACATGCGAAAAGACTTCTCCCATTCCAAAGACTTTTTGTTCGCTTTGTTTGTGGTACTCTTAGCAGTGCAGAAGCTTTTTAGCTTGATCATGTCCCATTTATCTATTTTTTGGTGTTGCTGCAATTTCTGAGGGCTTTACCTCATAATTTTTTTCCCCAGGCCAATATTTTCAAGTGTTTTCCCCACACTCTCTTCTAGAAATTATATTGTTTCATGTCTTAAATTTAAATATTTTAATTTAAATCTTTTATCCAGTGAGAATCAGTTTTTGTTGTTGTTGTTGTTGAGAATCAGCTTTTGTTGATGGTGAGAGTTGTGGGTCCAGTTTCAGTGTTCTACATGTGGCTAACCAGTTCTCCCAGCACCATTTGTTAAATAAGGATTCTTTCCCCCAGTGTACGGTTTTGTTAGGCTTGAGAGCTAATTCAGTGCCTTTCTTCTCAAGTTTTCATCCATCAAAGTTATAATGGAAGCTTGAAATTGGCTGTGATAAGAGTATTACACCATGTAAATTACAAATTAGGGCTTTTCACATTTTCAGTTTAAAGTAAATGGCTGTAATCTTTGGAAGTAGGTATTCTTATTTCCAATTTATTGATGAGATAATTAAGGATCAAAGAGGTGAAGTATCTTGCACAAATTTGTTATACTCAGTATGTCAATTTTAGGCCCTGCGTTTGAATCCTGGTCTGTGACACTCTGGAACCCATGTTCTTTCCTGGACGGATAAATTGTTGAGGCTGTATACACACTCAGTTAGGGTCAACCACTGTGAATAATATACCATTATTCAATAAATCTAGCCAAATGTTTACTTTCCTTAATGTTTGGGTTATATTGAACTTTTTTTCAATGTTAAGTAACCATTTATCTTAGTAAAGTTTGTGCATAATAAAAAAGTTGGTTTCAACAAAGTGTTTTTTATAGGAATGGTGACTACTAGGCTGAGATATTGATGTCTTTTTCAGTGAGTGATATTGGCACCTCAATATTGACAATTTAACCTTCACATCCCAACTGACAAATGCAGGAGGAATCAGAAGGCGACAGAATGGCTGGAAGAGGGATAGGAGGGGAAGGATTTTTAAACTATATCAAGTTATAACAAACAATGTAACATTTTTAAAAAGCACTGTGAAATTACATTTAGAAGTGATGGTGTTTTTTCCTTCAGTGGGTTATTAATAGTAAAAAGATCTGTGGTTTTTTCCTCCACAAGCAGGGTACAGTTTCATGTCTCTCTTCCTAGTGATCCAGAACAGTTTCTAAATTCAAACCATTTTACTTGTTTGACTGCTAGTCTTGTTTCTGTAATCTGTTGTTATGGAAATGACTGAGATGTCAAAACACTGTACAGCAGGATCCCACAGGGGAAGAGGCGGTTCTAGGAGGAAAACTCTGAAAAAGGGTTTAAAAGCAGACTGAAAACAAATTTGGACTTTGCACTTACAAAATCAAAAAGCACAGCCAAGCAAAAGAAATGAGCTTTGATTTTCAAACCACTATTCCTGTGTGGACACTTAATTCTCTACGTGGTGAAAGGGCCATGAAACCCATTTTCGGTTGTTTACCATATGCTGGTGAACCCGAGTAAGTCAATGACACCGTTTCTCACTTGCACACCAGGAATATTTCAGCCATTTTAACAGAATTGACCAGCCTGTTATAAATGAAATGAATCAAACCAGTTGTTTGGAATAATGGACAGGCTAAAGGACAGCTTAAAAATGCCCGTGCTTTGTCAATGTCTTTCATTCTTTTGTGAATATAGACATGTGTTACAAAGGTCACCTATTTACCAAGTGTAAATCTATTGTCTGAAATGTTTATTTCAAAGCTCAAATGAGTTGTTACAATTCTAACGTATGCTTTAAAATAACAAAAATGCGAGCTAATAATTCCATAATAAAAAATGTTGTTCTGGTAAATATGTACATGTATCCTGCACCGTGTTAGGATTAAAAGGGATGATTGTAGTACCACTGGCAATTTGCTGTTGTCTGGTTGTATTAGTTTACAAGCCCCCAGCAATGTAGAAGTGTTCCCGTCTCTCCATATCCATAGATACTGGCCAAGTTCTAAAGCATTGACTCAAAGAGACAATATTCAATTCCAAAAGGAAAGATTAACAGTACAGAAAAGAAATGCACCATCTTAATATCTTATTAAATATTTACAGTACAGTACAGAAAAGAAATGCACCATCTTAATATCTTATTAAATATTTGAGATGGCTGGGCTATTTGATAGATGTTTGGATGGTGGAAGAGAAAATAGAAAATTATCTTTTTCCTTTAGCATCCTGAGCTTTAACGCTGCTAGGATGCCCTGTGTGGAGAGAAGAAAGCTTAACAGGGAGAAAATATATGAAATAACATTTTGTGGGGCAGAATTAGCAGTTTGCCATTCACCTTTTGGAGAGGGGGGTAATCCCGACATGCCACGTCTTTGGGGAACAGAATCTTCTCCTGGATACAGTATCAAATGTGCAGCACAAATCTAATAGGTAAACATTTGTCATGATGGTCTACAACAGGATAAACAAAGACATCGGAGGTGAGTTTTCCAGGTCTGAGGCCCAGATCAGTGTTACTTAGCAATGCTCACCTGGCACCTGGCACAGTGAATGACACTTTGTAGTTTCACAGTAAATGCTTATGGAATGAGATTAATTTAATCTGCACTTTTTTCAGGGTACATTTATTTATCTGTAAAATCGAATGGAACAAAACATGACTCAAAATATATTGAGAAGAAACTGAGCTGACATATGTGGAGGTCTTTTAAAAAGTATTTAAGAGCCAGATGCCACTCACACCTATAATCCTAGCAGTCTGCGAGGTGGAGGCAGGAGGATCTCTTGAGCTCAGGAGTTCAAGATCAGCCTGAGTAAGAGTGAGACTCTGTCAACACAAAAATTATAAAACATCAGCCAGGCATGGTGACACGTGGGTGGAGTAATAGCTATTTAGGAGGCTGAGGCCCAAAGATTACTTGATTCCAAGGATTTGAGGTTGCCATGAGTGATGATGATGCCAGTTCATTCTAGCAGAGTTAGACTTGGTCTCAAAGGAAAAAAAACATTTTTTTTAAAAGCACATGGGTGCTGTGGTGCATGCTGTGTAGTCCCAGCTACTTGGGAGGCTAAGGCAGGAGGAACACTTGAGCCCAGGAGTTTGAGACCAGCCTGAGCTGCATATCGAGACTTCCTTCTCTAAATACAGAGCATGCCAAAAAAAAAAAAGGTATATTAAGAAAGGATAAAACTGCATTAAAATGGTAATAATCTATGTATTAGTCACATTTGGCATCTCCTATAATTGCAGAAGTCAAATGGGACTTAGCTATTATAATTTTAATACAGTTTTATCCTTTCTTAAATGTGTATCTATATTTTTGGCATTCTCTGAACATATGTATGCTCAAAAATTCAAAATATTTGTCACTTTGCAAGCATTTTTTTCTTTTCTAAAATTTACAACAGCCATACATAAAATTCATACATCTTTGCTTGGAGACAATTAGTTAAAGCACATATTAGAAAAAAAATTGATGTTAAAATAAAAATGCATATTTTAGCACTAGGAAATTTTTTTCAATCTTGGATTTTCCTCATGCAAATTTTGTGGTTATTTAAAAAAATGGAATTATTTCTATATTACTATGATTGTGTAGGCAATATTACCTAGACTTAGACGGTTCAAAATTATTTCTAGATATTTAAAATGTTCTTGTATTTAACTTGTATTTATCATGTTACTGTTTCCCTGGATGAAACAATGTTCTGTGATCTTATACTCTGGGATTCTCCAGGTGACACTTAAAAACGCATCTTTGTATATGTTATGCTGAAGCTGTCTCTGTAAATGTTATGTCCCCATGTAATTCCTCCGTATCTTTTCTTAGCTTTACTTATCTCTAAGTAGGTGGTCAAATCTTCCTGCTCTAGTCCCCAAATAAAAAATTGATCATAGGCTTAATGCGAATGGCCTTATTTGATAAGTTGTACCTTGAGTTATGCAATGAATAGTCCACACTGTACTATATGAAAGTTTCCGTGAAATAGGAACAGCTTGCATTGATCCTTGCAATGACTGATGTGATTGTGATACTCTAGAGGTCTCTGAAAACTATTTTTAAATTGTGCCACAATATTAAATATTCTTGTTGAGAAAATGGATTTTCTTTAAAATAGTAGTCATCTCTTCTTCAAAAAGATAAGGCTAGAATGGAGAAGTATGAATCCCATGTACTCAATTTTGATATGAGGACAATTAAGGACCCGGTTGGGGTGCGGGACGGGGAGACCAGCGACAGAACGAATGCGGGCGGGGTGGGGAAAGGAACAGCAGAGAGGGAAGGAGTGGGGTGGGGTCTTGGTGTGTGCCACACCTTTTGGGGGCAAAACACAATTGTAAGAGCGACTTTACCCAACAAATGCAATCAGTGTAACCTGGTTTCTTGTACTCTCAATGAATCCCTAAAATAAAAAAAAAAAAAAGATAAGGCTGCTGTGTTTTGAAATGTATTGTAATACAAGTGAGAGAGAAGGAGAAAAGAACTATTATTTGTTGGCATCTACTGCGCCAAGCACTGTGATAGGGAATTTGCATACATTTATACTTATAATCCTCATAGCGAGATTATTTTCCCATTTTATAAAATAGGAAAATTATTTTCAGAGAGTTGAAAGTGACCCAGTTGAACCACTCAGTTGTTAAATAGGGAAATACCTGTATTCTTTAAAAATAAGCTTTACATTTTGGAATAATATTAGATTTATGGAAAAGTTGTGAGGATATTCTAGAATGCCCATATGCCTCCATCCAGGTTCACCTGTTGTTAACAACTTTCTTACGTTAGTGGGCTTCATTTGTCAACTAATGCACCAATACTGATACATTATGGTTATGCAAAATCCATATTTCATTCCAGTTTTCTTAGTCTTTGCCCAATTTCCTTTTTGTGTTCCAGGATCCCAGCCAGGATACCCTCTTTCAGGACTTCCCTACACATCACTGGGCTTCTCTCGGCTCTGACAGTTTCTCAGACTTTTCTTGTTTTTGATGCGCTTGACAGTTTTGAGGAGTGCTGGTCAGGTAGTACCTAGACTTCCTGTAAATTTAGATTTGTTTCACATTTTCCTACATCAAAAGAAAATGATTTAAGGGTAATTGAAATATTCCCCATTCCTGAGCGTAGTATGTCTTTCCATTTATTTAGATCTCCTTTGACTCCTTTCGTCAGCTTTATGTAGTTTTCAGAGCATGTAAAGTAGATAGATGCTATTAAGAAGAGTGTATTTAGGGTTAGGGTTAGGTTATTGGTTTTTTTTTTTTTTTACTTAGTTTTTATTAAATTATAACTGTATACATTTATGGGCTACAATATGATGTTTTCATACACAATGCGGAAAGCTTAAATCAAACTAATTACCATAACCATCACCTCAATTACTCATTTTAGTGGTAAGACCTTTGTACTATACTCTTAGTTGTTTTGAAATGTACCCTTGCATTGTGTACATTAGGAGAGATCCCGCCAAATCCCTTCCATCCACCTGCCTTCCAGCCTCCCCTGTTCTCTCCCTCCTCTTCTCTCTTTCTTTCTGGACTATCTTTGTGTTTTATTATTTGTATGAATCTGTAAGTGCTCATATATGGATAAAGAAATTGTGGTATATGGGAATTATAGGATCGAATGGCAGATCTATTTTTAGATCTCTAAGTATTCTCCAAATATCTTTCCAAAAGGAATGTACTAGTTTGCATTCCCACCAACAGTGGAGAAGTGTTCCTCTTTCTCCACATCCACGCCAACATCTCTGGTTTGGGGATTTTGTTATGTGGGCTAAT
>CAUYON010037484.1:0-13907 GCA_963573935.1 Arctocebus calabarensis | reverse complement strand
GTTCCTCGACCTTGTCTCTTGGCTCAGCTCCAAACCGTTGGCTTTCTCGCCAAATTTCTGTCCTTTAACTCTCCTTCTGGACAGGAGCGTCTGCAGAAAGCTGGCTACAGACCGCCATCTTGGCTCCTCCCCCCCAGTACCCTTTTTTTAAATTCAGAATAAATATATACCTTCTTTAACCTTATTGTCATGGTGACAGTTAGCAGGACATAATCTATTCTGTCTTTGAGAAGAATTTCTTAGGAGAAATGCTACTTATTACTCAAAAATGAGTCATGATCTCATTTGAAACTTTGAGAAGAATTTCTTTTTTTTTTTTTCCCATAGTGGTCTTAGACCCTTACTTTCAAGCTAAAACTGTAAGAAAGTCAACTTTACCATATATGTTGTAGGTGGGGCTTTTATAATACTATGCTTGAATCATTATTTTAATTTTTCTGTAAGAAGATGTATGCAGGGTATTGAAGTGATTTATAGACCAACTTTTGGAAGATCGCCTGTGCTCTAAAAAGCAGGATATTTGTTTTTTTCCTTGAAACTAGAAAGACCGTACGTTTGGCAATGATCATCACTTGGATTAGTTTACCCTTTTTTAACCCGTACTTCTATTGTATTACTCTGCAGGAAGGATTTGGTCCTGTTTCTAATTTTAAATGAAGAGTAAACTTTATAGAATTATTAAAATACTAAAAGGTCTGCTGAGGCATAGATAACATAAATTATATTCAAAAGGGAAATTAATTTTTGAACAGCTTTGAAGTAACCTCATTGTTCTTTTAATGGCCTTAGAAATGTTATTATCTACCTCATAGCTTTTACTTATGGTTGAATGTTGTTTAATTCATTTCTGAACATTTCTCTGTGATATTTATACTTTTTAGAAATTTTTGGGTTAGTCTTTTTTTCAGGTGGCATAATAACTGTTGATTAGATTTGTTTTACTTTTTTTTTTTTTTTTTCCTCTATTTTAGGATTTCCTAACATTTTGTTTTCCTCTGACAGTTACATGAGTAGTAATGTATTTGCCTATTCCTAATTACGGTTTTTCTTTAATAACAGATTTATACCTAAAACTGGAAGATGTGACCCATAAATTTAATAAGCCCTGTATAATGGATGTAAAGATAGGGCGTAAAAGCTATGATCCTTTTGCTTCATCTGAGAAGATTCAACAACAGGTCAGCAAGTACCCATTAATGGAAGAGATTGGGTTCTTGGTGCTTGGCATGAGGGTAAGAGTGATTATTAGTATAATACATTTTTTTCCTCACATGTTTTTCCCTTGAAAATTATGGATGTCATTAATACATAATAATACTAATGTACCAGAAGATACTATATTTTGGAATTGGGTTGTCTATGATTCCCTAATGTATAAACTCCATAAAGGCTGAGATTTTTATCTTTTTTGCTCATTTGATCCAGGATCAGTTTTTCAATATCCTAACATACAGTAGGTGATTAATATTAGTACATAGCTGAACTTAGACAGACCTGGTAATTTTGTTTTAAATTAGGCTTAAGTTTAGGTCCAAAATAAATTTTTAAAAGTAAATGAGATACTATTTATGATTTTCCTATGAGAAAGGTGCTAAAATTATAAATTTGGTACTTTTTATATATTTTTTAAAATAGAAAAGAGAAATTAAAAATTAGGTCATTTCAGATTTTATGATATATTAGTTTTATTTGCTCACAATTCTATGAAATGCAATTTGAGTAGGGCTAAGATGGACAGTTCTTTCACTGATCTTATCGAGGGTCCCTGCAGTCATCTGAAGGCTCAGCTGGAGCTAGATGGTCTACAGTGACCTCTTTCTTATGTCGGGAAGTTGGTACTAAGTGTTGACTGGGCCTTTTTCTCCATCAAAAGGCCATCTTGGGTTTTTTCATGTCACTAGTCTGTATTCCAAGAATGTTACAGCAGGAGCCATAGCGTTCTTGAACTCTATGTTGGGAAGCTACTTGCTGACACTTGTGTAAGATTCTGTAGGTCAAAGTCTATTATGTATGGCCAGCACATGTTGGTAGAGGAGGACTAAACTCTACTTGTGATGACGGGGAAAGTGAAGTCACAACTCAAGTAGCAGTGTGCTCAGGAGTGGTAAGAATTATTGAGGCTATTTTGCAAACAGAATGCCACAATCAAGAAGTAATAGGGAATAAAGTCCTCTAAATAAATGGTTCTAAATGTACGGAAGAAAAATTTGTGGATATTCCAAATGCTTGCTTAAGCATAATAGGTAATTTTGAAATTCATGTAAGATAATATATATAGATCTTCCTTTTTGAGTTTTAAGCAGGAGAGCTAATAGGAAGCAATTGTAGATGAATTTTTAGTGTGATGGTAGTAATACCACAATAGAATTTGATATTCTGATTGTACAGAAAAATTGTTCAAGCAGTTCTTTCTTTCTTTCTTTCCTTTCTTTCTCTTCCTTCCTTCCTCCCTTCCTCCCTTCGTCCCTTCCTTCCTCCTTCACCTCCCTCCCTCTGTCACCCTGGGTAGCCAGGGACTCAGCCTAGCTCACAGCAACCTCAAACCCTGGGCTCAAGTGATACTCTTGCTTCAGCCTCCCTCCCAAGTAGCTGGGATTACAGGCTCCTGCTGCGATTTTTCTATTTTTAGTAGAGAAGGGCTTGGGCTCTTGCTCTTGCTCCAGCTGGTGTGGACCTTCTGAGCTCAAGCAGTCTATCCTCCTCAGCCTCCCAGAATGCTAGGATTACAGGCATGAGCCACTGCTTTGGGTTCCTCAAGCAGTTATGTCAATTTGGAAAATTATAATTAAATGTGAGTATATATTTTATTTATTTACTTACTTATTGGAAATCTCACTTTGTCGCCCTTGGTAGAGTGCAGTGGCATCATAGCTCACAGCAACCTCAAACTCTTGGGCTCAAACGATTCTCTTGCCTCAGCATCCCAAGTAGCTGGGACACAGCTATAATGCCCAGCAATTTTTAGACCTTGTTCTGGCTCCGGCTGGTATCAAATCTGTGAGTTCAAGCAGTCCACCCGCTTTGGCCTCCCAGAGTGCTAGAATTACAAGCGTGAGCCCCAGCCTACATCTGAGTATATAGAAAAGGAAAGAAGGGTGTAGTTGGGTAATGTTAAAATGTACAAGAAATAAACATCCCACAGGAATCTGGGCAACTATTTAAACCTCTACTGTTTTCAAATCTCTTACCCTCCCACTTTATCTTGGCAGATGCCTTTGCCAATAAGTCTCAGAAATTCCATTAATTTCTTGACCTCACACATACACATACACATACGTACCCCAATACCTATCTTACCTGCGATTGCTTTTATTCCCTCTTTATTCCTTCCTATCACATTGAAGAATTTTGTATCCTCCTCTCCTTCTCTATGCCCACTGGATCACTTTCCCTTTTGCCTCTTTAAGAACCTTATATTATTGAGTCTCTCTTGTCTTTCTTATATCTTTTAACTTTTGTCTCTCTTTAGTGGGTCTTTTTTCCCTTTTGTTTTAAAGATGTTCAACTCATTCTAAATTTTTAAAAAACAGAACATGAAAATTCCACCTTTACTCTGCTGTGCTTTCTGACTGCACATTTAATTTGTTTCCCTTTTACGGCCAAACTGGTTATTTCTGTTTCCTTATATCCCACTCAGTATTCAGCCCAATCTGGCTTCTGTCCCATCATAAAGGAGTTGTTATTTCTGGACTTTGAATTCTAGTCCATTGTTTGTCCTTATACCAGTACCACACTGTCTAGATTGACATAGCTTTGGAGTAAGTTTTGAATTGTGAGTCCTGCAACTTTGTTCTTTTTCAAGATTTATTTATTTATTCTTAGCTATTCTGGGTCCCTTAAATTTCCACATGAATTTTAGGATTAGTTCATCAGTTTCTGCAAAGAAGTTGCAGGTGGGATTTTGGTAGGGGTACATTGGATGTGTGGATCAATTTGGGTTTCCCTATTTTTGCTTTCATAGCTTCTTCCAGGTAACACTTAACAGTTTATAAATAGGTATTATGTACTTAACTAAGAAAGGATATGATTGAAGTTTGAAAATGATAATGTGAATATGTATTTAATTATATAATTCTAGAATATTAAAACAGAGACAAACCAGGAGATTTAATTGGATTAGTATTAATTTTTAAAAATAGTTTATTTCTTTAGTAGGTCATAAATTCATTGAACTTTTAAAATCACAGTGGGTTTATAGACTGGTAATAATAGTAGACTGTTAAAATTTTAGAATTAATATTCTACATTTAAAAAATTTCCTGCCAGAAAATTCATGCCTTTAAATAAAATACCCTTGATATCACTGAATAGACTATGAAGCTTGCCAAATGTATCAATTTTTAAATACTTTTATATTAGCACGTTTAATAGTAGTAGAAGAGGTTTAAAAGGTAGACTAACTTGCCTACTCTCTGTGGTGATTAGGGATTATTTTTAAATGACATAGTAATTATACTGTATTTTTTAACCCCAAATAGTGTAAATTATAAAGTTCACATTGATTTTAGTAAAACGATTTACTGACATATGTATTACAAAAGAGGAAGAAACAAAATAGAACTTGTAGGAGCAAGGGAGTCAAAAGAGGAGAGTGTTGAATGATTTTGGAAAGAGTGGATTTTTAAACTGTCAACAGAGGACAGTAATAAGTAGAAAACTATAAAGCAGAGCATATTGTAAAGCAGGAGTTTATGTAAGGTGGCTGTAGTGTACTATATAAAATATCAGACTTAATAGCATTTAGTACTGTATCAGCGACTTTCTTTGGGATATAGTAGTTTTTTGAAGTATCTTTGTGGAACAACTATTATAAATTAAACATTTTTCCTACTTTGTATTGACCTGAAATGTATGCCGTTTAATTATAGGGATTTGTTATATTTACCAAATGTTATTGAAATATGATTTATAGAAATTTATCTGAAATTTTTAAAAACATGCATTTCAATATTTAGATGATTTAATTTTTAGATATTTCAATATATTTTTGGCAACAACTTAAATATTTGACAAATACCCTTTGAAGAGAAATAGTATTTGCTAATTACTGGTTCCTGATTACTCAGAGAAAAAAATACTTCTCTTTTAATCTTTATTGATCATATTGTCCAAAACTCAGATTCTTTCTATTTTTTTTCTTTAACAGGGTAGGTTAGTAACACTTTGGATTCTTCTGTCCCTTAAATTGAGTTAATGTGAAATATGTTTTGCTGAAGATATTTGAATTCGTTTGCTCTTGACATTTTAAGTTCATATGAAATGAACAACTCTTATGGTAAAATAGAGTCTGGGAAGAGCTAGAGCTTGCTTTTGCTTGTCATTCTGTTCTCCTACACGTTTCCCAGCTTTCTTTCCATTAAAAAAAAAAAAAAGATAACTTTTTTGCTACATACATTCATGTTTTCTGGGTGGGAATGTAACTTCTGATTTACAAATATCTTTGCTTTGCTGCTAGCAGGCCACAAGCAGACAGGGGGTAGAGATTGGAGAAACACTCGGTTCTCTTTCCATTCCAGATTTAGTAAAGCAGGAGTAAACAAAGGGAGAGAGAATGGCAGTAAAGAAGTTCCACTGAAACTATTTTAATCTTTTAGTTTATATGTGAAATTTAGATTCCTATGTGTGAAATTGAATTTGGCTCAGATAATACACTCTGAATAGGGCACCGGCCCCATATACTGAAGGTGGCAGGTTCAAACTCGACCTTGCCTGAACTGCAAAATAGAAAAATAGCTGGGCATTGTGGCGGGCACTTGTAGTCCTGGCTACTCAGGAGGCTGAGGCAAGAGAATCACCTAAACCCAGGAGTTGGAGGTTGCTGTGAGCTGTGCGATGCCATGGCACTCTACCAAGGGCGATAAAGTGAGACTCTGTCTGTACAAAAAATAAATAAATAAATAATATATATATATATACACACACACACATATACACACTCTGAATAATAGAATGATGACAACTTTTATTTTTAGAATCCTAAGCATATTTATATGTATAAGGAATGTGAATTTTAAAAAAGTACATTTTATGTGTACTTAATTGTTTTTATAAAGATAACTGTAATTAAATGTAATTTTTGGTGTTTATAAAATGCTTTCTTCCATTCATAGGAACACTTTATTCAAGAAAACTTTTCTTCCCTAAATAGGCTGTGTGTGTGAGAACATGGTTGTATTTGAATTTTTTTTTTCTTTTCTTTCTATTTTTATTTTCTGAGGCAGAGCCTTAAGCTGTCACCCTTGGTAGAGTGCTGTGGCATCACAGTTCACAGAATCCTCCAACTCCTGGGCTTAAGCTATTCTCTTGCCTCAGCCTCCCGAGTAGGTGGGACCACAGGTGCCTGCCACAATGCCCGGCTATTTTTTGGTTGTAATTGTCATTGTTGTTTGGCAGACCCAGGCTGGATTTGAACCCACCAGCTCTGTTGTATGTGGCTGGCACCTTAGCTGATTGAGCTACGGGCACTAAGCCGTATTGGAACTTTTTCAGTGAAGCATTTGGGATACATAATGAGTTATATCAGACTAAAAGTTATAAAATAGCAATTTCCAAATACATAGTCCTTTTTTTTTTTGAGACAGGGTCTCACTGTTGCTCAGGCTAGAATGCCATGGCATCAGTCTGCCTCACAGCAAGCTGAAATTTCTGGGTTCAAGTGATCCTCCTGCCTCAGCCTCCCGAGTAGATGGACTAACAGTGCCTGCCATAACACCTGGCTAATTTTCTATTTTTAGTAGAGACAGGATCTCACTCTTGGTCAGGCTGGTCTGGAACTCCTGAGCTCAAGCAATCCTTCCATCTTGGCCTTCCAGAATGCTAGGATTACAGGTGTGAGCCCCTGTGCCCAGCCTGAATACACATAGTCTTAATGCCGTAATTAAAAGTTAATTTATTTGGAAATGCATAGTTAATGTGATTCAAACTTCAAATGTATCAGGCATTTGTCAGAGATATTGTAGGTTCAGGTTCAGATTTCGACAATAAAATGAATCTTGCAATAAAGCAGGTCACACATTTTTTTTGTTTCCTAATGCTTAGAAAAGTTTTACCCTATGCTATGGTTGTTAAATGTTTAATAACATTATGTCCTTGAAACAATAATATTTTATTGCTAAAATGTGCTAACCATCATTTGAGCCTCTGTCAAGTGTTTTTTCCTGGTAGAGACGATCTTGCCTTGATGTTGACAGCTCCTGATTGATCAGATCAGGTGGTGGTTGCTTGATGGCATTAGTCTTAGATGGCATTTTCTTACAGGAGAGGGCTCTCTTATCTACATTGAAAAACTGTTACTTGATGTAGCCACCTTCATCAGTTATCTTAGCTAAATGTTCCAGATAACTCAAAGCTTCTACCTTAGTACTTGCTGCTTTACTTTTCATTTTTATGTTTTCACTTTGCATTTTTAGGTTACAGAAATGTCTTTTTTTCTTTTTACATATACATGTATTAATTAGGTTTCCACTTTTTGCCTTCACAGAATTTAAAAGGTTTAAAATTTAATAACAATAACAATGTTTAAGATAAGGACTAGAAACAAAAACCATGTAAAAAATGAATGAAGATAAATACATTCAGACAAGAAAACAATTACTGCATCGAAATATTAAGCAATATTAGTAATAATAATGCCAAGAAAGTAACGTTGACATTGTCAAATAAGACATTATAGAGTGTTTTGACTCTGAGGCTCAGTATGAAGTTATCAGCTAACTTTTTTTTTTCCAAAGTCTCAAAAAATAGACAACTAATATTATAAAATAAAAGAAGAGTTTCAAAAAACAGATCATGCTGGCTCGGCATCTGTGGCTTAAGCAGCTAAGGTGCCAGTTACGTACACCTGAGCTGGTAGGTTCAAATCCAGCCCAGGCCCCCAAACAACAATGATGGCTGCAACCAAAAAATAGCTGGGTATTGTGGCGGGTTCCTGTAGTCCCAGCTACTTGGGAGGCAGAGGCAGGAGAATCACTTGAGCCCAGGAGTTGGAGGTTGCTGTGAGCTGTGATGCCATGGTACTCTACCCAGAGCAACAGCTTGAGGCTCTGTATCAAAAAAAAAAAAACAAACATGCCAAATCTTATAGACAATAGAAAAAGAAGAAATATTTCAAAATCATTCTACTTGATCTGCATACACCTGATATTGAAATTGGAGAAAATATATTGTTATAAAGGGAAGTTACAAACACATTTCACTTATAAGTGAGGATACAAAATCCTAAGCAACATATTAACAAGTTGAATTAAAAAATAATGTTTAATGTACTTTGGTCAAAATTGAATCCAATTTATGTTAGAATTAGTCACTATTTTCTTTCTTTTGTTTTTTTTGTTTTCTTTCCCTCACCCCCTCCCTCCTATCTCTCTCTGCTCTCCCCTTCCCCCTTGCCCCTCTGTCATTAATTGTCACTAATTGTCCTCAAATCAAAGTTGAATACATAGGATTCATGCTTCTCCATTCCTGTGATGTTTTACTAAAAATAATGTGTTCCACCTCCATCCAAGGTAGTACAAATGCTGCAAAGTCTCCATTGTTTTTGATGGCTGAGTAATATTCCATGGTATACATACCATAGCTTACGAATCCATTCCTGGGTTGAAGGATATTTAGGCTGTTTCCACATGAGCCTAAATGGGCTCAAGTGATTCTCCTTCCTCTGCCTTAGCAATTGTAAATTGGGCTGCGATAAACAGCCTAGTACAAGTGTCTTTATAATAAAAGTTTTTTTTTTTCCTTCTGGACAAATGCCTAGTAATAGGATTGCAGGATCAAATGGGAGCTCTAGATTGAGTTCTATTAGCTTTCTCCATACTTCCTTCCAAAAAAGGCTATATTAAATCTGAGATCAATGAAATTGAAAACAAAAGAATTTTCAGAAAATTAATGAAACAAGGAGTTGGTTTTTTTAAAAAATAAATAAGATAGATAAGCCTTTGGTCAGACTAACTAGAAATAAAAAGGTAAACTCTCTAGGAACCTCAATCAGAAATGATAAAGGAGAACTAACAACTGATGCTACAGAAATACAAGAGATTATCTCCAAATACAACCAGAAACTTTATGCCCAGAAATTTGACAATGTGAAGGAAATGGATCAATATTTGGAATCATACCCTCTCCCTAGATTTAGCCCAGATGAAATAGATCTCCTGAACAGACCAATTTCAAGCACTGAGATCAAAGAAACAATAAAAAATCTCCCAACAAAAAAATGCCCTGGTCCAGATGGCTTCACACCAGAATTTTATCAAACTTTCAAAGAAGAGCTTAGTCCTATACTACAGAAACTATTCCAAAAAATTGAGGAGGGAGGAAACTTCCCAATACATTCTATGAAGCATATATCACCCCGATACCAAAACCCAACTAAAAGTAAAGACCCAACTAAAAAGGAGAATTTCAGACCAATTTCACTAATGAATATTGATGCAAAAATTCTCAACAAAATCTTGGCCAATAGATTACAGCTTATCATCAAAAAAGTCATACATCATGATACATCATGAGCAAGTAGGTTTCATCCCAGGGATGCAGGGTTGTTTCAATATTCGAAAGTCCATAAACGTTATCCACTGTATCAACAGAAGCAAAACCAAGGACTATATGATCCTCTCAATAGATGCAGAAAAAGCATTCAATAAAATTTAGCATCCTTTTCTAATTAGAATACTGAAGAGTATAGGTATAGGTGGCACATTTCTTAAACTGATCCAGGCTATGTATGATAAACCCACAGCTAATATTTTACTGAATGGAGTAAAACTAAAAGCTTTTCCTCTTAGACTTGGAACCAGACAAGGTTGTCATCTATCACCTTTGCTATTCAACATAGTGCTAGAAGTTCTAGCCAATAGAATTAGAAAAGACAAGGAAATAAAGGGTATCCAGATGGGTGCAGAGGAGGTCATACTCTCCCTTTTTGCTGATGATACATTCTTATACGTAGAGAACCCCATAGACTCAACTACAAGACTCTCTATAAAATACCAACATCCTGGGGAGGGGCAAGATGGCCGACTGGAAGCAGCTTCTGTAAGAGGCTCCTATCCAAAGGGAAGGATAGTGTCCAGAAAATGCCCAATTAAGTGGAAGATTGGGGGCCCAGACGAGAGAGAAGTGATAACTGCTGGTCACCTCTGCTGAGAAAAGCTGCGACTCTAAGAAACAAAGCTTCAGTTACAAAATTCATCTGAGAGGAAAACTATCCGTCCCCTCCCCCAAGAAAGCTGTGGTTTTTTTTGTTTGTTTGTTTCCTCTCTTTGTTCTCTTTGTTTTCTCCTGCAGGTTTTCTACAGACAAGTGGTGAACTGTGGACCTCTTGTCTCACCCCACAGGAAAGTGCTGTGGGAGGTGGGGACTGCTTCCCCGGAGAGACCCTGCTATGTCTCTATGTCTCTATGTTTCTGCTCCCTTGCTAGGAAGAAAAATTGAACTAAAGTTTTCCCTGCCATTCTGAACTTCCAGTGCGGCCTTCTCCCCCTTACCTGATGAACCAGAAGTCTATCCCCTGTTGAGACTGTGAGAGGAGGTTCTTGAGCAGCATCCCATCTCCTTGTCAGCAGGACCAAGCGCCTCGCCTCACAAGAGACTCAAGGGGCTGCACTGAGCTTCCCCCTCCAACTGCCCAAGTGGCCAGAGATTCCACCAAGCACCCACAATCCCCAAACAGGCTGGGCTGCCTGGGTGGACCACTGCCAGAGACTCTGCCGAGTGCGTGTGACACCCCAGAGGGCTGGGCAGCCCAGGCTGGCGGGTCTGCCCGACACCATGGTCTCTGCAGAGTGTGTGCAACTTCTGTGTGGGACATGCCCCTTGGGCAGCCAAGCCCTTCCTGGCCAGCACCGCCCTCATCAGGGGCTCGCAACCTGCGTCCTCCCCCACCCACATCCATGCCCTCCCTGCATCCACACCAGACCCCCCCTTTTGGCCAGAGTCTTGGGAAGCCACGTGAGCTCACAACCTTCCTCTGGTGTCCTCCCTACCTCTGTGTGGAACCCTCTGCCCAGCCAGAGACTGCTGGAGCCACAGGCTCTCTTTGCCAAAGTCACCAGGCACCAGGCAGTCCCAGAATCATGTGAACCTTTCCCAGCCTTCCTGTTGGATCCGTGTGTACCATGCTCCACTTTGGAGTTGCTTCCACAGCCAAAACTCTCTGGCTGGGGCATCCCCAGAGCAGCTACACAAGGTCACTTCCTATAAATATCCAGCAACAATAGAGTGATCCTGACAGGGTCCAATCTAGGAGAGACACCTCTCCAACCCTGAGGATGGCCAGAGACAACAGTGAAAAACAATCATGAGGCAGAATCAACAGAAAAACTCTTGACAATATGAATAATCAGAGTAGATAAACTCCCCCCAAGGAATGATAAGTTAGACACAGCACAAGATCCCATGCATAAACAAATGGCTGAGATGTCAGAAATCGAATTTAGAATCTGGATAACAAATAAAATCAACAGAATGGAGGAAAAGATGGAACTAGAATTTCAAGCAGTAATCCAAAAGATGTCCCAAGAATTGAACCAATTCAAAGACAAAATGACCAAAGATTTTGACACATTGAGACAAGAAGTTGCAGCCCTCAAATATCTGAGAAATACAGTAGATCCCTCAGTGACAGAATGGAGCAAGCAGAAGGAAGAATTTCTCACACGGAAGACAAAGCTTTCAAATGCTCTCAAACTTCCAAAAAGGAAGAGAATTGGAAGGCAAAAATGGATCATTCTCTGAGACAGCTCTGGGATAAATTGAAGAAAACCAATATTCGCTTATAGGGATACCTGAAAATGAGGAAGTGGCATCACAAGGTACAGAGTCTCTCCTTTATGAGATTATGAAAGAGAAATTTTCAGACATGTCAAAAGACTCTGAAATTCAGATAGACTGTTTCAGAACCCCAGCATGACTCAACCTGAATAAGACATCCCCCAGGCACATCATAATTAAGTTCACTAAGGTTAATATGGAGAAAATTCTGAAAGCAGCCAGACATAAGAAATCCATTACCTACAAGGGGAAGAATATTAGAATAACTGCAGATCTCTTTGATCAGACCATTCAAGCTAGGAGAGAATGGTCATTGACTTTTAATCTCCTAAAACAAAGGAACTTTCAACCCACGATCCAGTACCCTGCTAAACTGAGTTTCATTTATGATGGAGAAATTAAATACTTTAATGACATCCACATGTTGAAGAAATTTGCTATAACTAAACCAGCTCTACAGGATATTCTCAGACCTATCCTCCACAATACCAGCACAATCCTCCACCACAAAAGTAAACTCACCCAGAAAATTTTTATCAAATTTCATCTTCCACAGTGATGAAAGGATTGAAAATGTCCACTGGATTTTCTAAAGATTTATCATTGTTTTCAATTAATGTGAATGGTTTAAATTGTCCTCTAAAGAGGCATAGGTTGGCTGACTGGATACAAAAACTCAGACCAGATATCTGTTGTATATAAGAATCTCATCTTACCTTAAAAAATAAATTTAGACTCAAGGTGAAGGGATGGCCATCTATATTCCAGGCAAATGGAAAACAGAAAAAAGCAGGTGTTGCAATCTTATTTGCAGATACAATAGGCTTTAAACCAACCAAAGTAAAGAAGGATAAAGACGGACATTTCATATTTGTTAAAGGTAATACTCAATATGATGAGATTTCAATTATTAATATTTATGCACCCAACCAGAACACACCTCAATTTATAAGAAAAACTCTAACAGACATGAGTAATGTCATTTCCTCCAGCTCCATAGTAGTTGGAGATTTTAATACTCTTTTAGCAGTGTTGGATACATCCTCCAAAAAGAAGCTAAGTAAAGAAAAGATTTAAACTTAACGATTCAACATCTGGATTTAACAGACATCTACAGAACATTTCATCCTAATAAAATTGAATACACAATCTTCTCAGCACCCCATGGACATACTCCAAAATCGATCACATCTTAGGTCACAAGTCTTATCTCAGCAAATTTAAAAGAATAGAAATTATTCCTTACATCTTCTCCGACCATCATGGAATAAAAGTTGAACTCAATATCAACAGGAAGCTGCATACTCATACAAAAACATGGAAGCTAAATAACCTTATGCTGAAGGATAGCTGGGTCATAGATGAGATTAAGAAGGAAATTACCAAATTCTTGGAACAAAATGACAATGAAAACACGAATTATCAGAACCTCTGGGATACTGCAAAGGCAGTCCTAAGAGGGAAATTTATAGCACTGCAAGCCTTCCCCAAGAAACCAGAAAGAGAGGAAGTTAACAACTTAATGGGTCATCTTAAGCAACTGGAGAAAGAAGAACATTCTAACCCCAAACCCAGCAGAAGAAAAGAAATAACCAAAATTAGAGCAGAATTAAATGAAATTGAAAACAAAAGAATTATACAACAGATCAATAAATCAAAAAGTTGGCTTTTTGAAAAGGTCAATAAAGTACATAAACCTTTGGCTAACCTAATCAGGAAAAAAAGAGTAAAATCTCTAATTTCATCAATCAGAAATGGTAAAGATGAAATAACTACAGACCCCTCTGAAATTCAAAAAATCCTTAACGAATATTACAAGAAACTTTACCCTCAGAAATATGAAAATCTGAAGGAAATTGACCAACACTTGGAAGCACACTACCTACCCAGACTTAGCCAGAATGTAGTGGAAATGTTGCAGAGGCCTATATCAAGTTCTGAAATAGCATCAACTATACAAAAATCTCCCTAAAAAAAAAAGCCCAGGATCAGATGGTTTCACGTCAGAATTCTACCAAACCTTTAAAGAGGAACTAGTACCTATATTACTAAACCTCTTCCAAAATATAGAAAAAGAAGGAATACTACCCAACACATTCTATGAAGCAAATATCACCTTGATCCCTAAACCAGGGAGA
>CAUYON010037483.1:0-39685 GCA_963573935.1 Arctocebus calabarensis | reverse complement strand
AGTGCCAAGTCCAAAAGAAACCCAAACAGCTCACAGGTAAGGCCTTTCCAGTTTGCAATCTCACTGGTGCTGTAGTCACAGCTGCCGGCAGGATTAGACCGAACGAACACACACAACCACTTGCCAGATCTCCACTGCTTTTACCTTCCTCAGGGGGTCCAGAAGTCTCTCGCTGTCTCCCTGTGTCCCCAAAGGGATGTTTCTGGGCAGATCTCGCCAGCAAGAGATGCCTGAAGTCTTCTCTCCCCAGTCTCACTGAGCCCAGTTGCAAGGAAGCTGTTACTCGGCCACCATCTTGGCTCCTCCTCCAACAAACACATTTTTGATGTTAACTCATTGGCAAGATATTGAAGGATGAGATTTCCAAGTCTTCTGGCTCCAGACCAGACCTTCAATAACCGCCATTGTTTTTAGGATATAGTAGTGACAATGGGTTTTCTCTGTAAAGATGGTAGAATAAAGAGGCTTATGATTCTCTCTTCTCAGACATTGTTCCCAAAGCAAAAAGGAAAAGGAGAATAGAAACTCCACATTATGCTATGAATCAGTCAATTTCCACGTCATAAGAAGGGTAGTCCAAGGCTGGAATGCCCAGATGGGTGCCTGTGAAGAGGTCAAGGCATCTGGGGCTACAGAGCTCAGAAAAGGTTTGCAGAGTTCATCAATCCAAACTTTGTAACATATGTTAAGGGGCAAACCTGACTGTTCCACTTTGGAAAAAATAGTTCAAAGCAAGACCTACTGTCTTTCATTTGTCACCAGCAAAAGTGGGGAAGGGGCGTGTGCTACACTAACAAGCTGTGCTTACAGACAGCAATTTGCAGGGAAGCCAGAGTGGAGAAAAGGCAACATCTGTGTGGAGAAACAGAGCAGGGGATGATCTCTGTTCCATGGGACAAGCAAAGTTAAATATTTTGCACATTAAACCCTGTCCTAGAATACATCTCTTGAAATCAAGGAGAATTCTTTAGTTTTCTCAAAAAACTGATTATCTCAGAATAGTGGTGAAACCCCTTCACACTTAAAATAGCTAAGCTAAGAAGAACACATCTAATTCAAACATGAAAGAATTAAAAATATGACTTCCATTAGGAATTATGCAAAGCAAACCTATACCACAAAGTGAAATTTTACTTAAAAGGAAATAAAATAAAATAAAATACAATGATAATGTATATATAAAACATTTTAAGAAGGGTCAACAGTCAAGGAAAAATATTAATAAATGTCAGATAGCAAATACTTGTGTTGTTATAGAGCAGATAAAAATCATTAAACCTGATAGTAATGTAATCAAAAAGCTCTACAGTAATCTTTTCAAAATATCTTCTGAAAGTAGAAATGCCAGAGTTTCATTCATATTATGTCAAAGAAAAAAGACATAGATGATGTTCATCAAGACATATGTTAATAAAGTTACTGATTTCAAAGCTCAGTATTACAATATTACTGTATTAGGGTTAAGGTATTACTGTATCACAGTATTACTAAGCTTTGAATACTGTATCTTTAGAACTCAAATTAATCAATAAGAAAAGAGCTAACTATCCCATCTATCACTGGGCAAGGAACTTGAACAGAAACTTCTCTGAAAATGACAAATGAATAACCAATAAATAAACACATGAAAAATGCTCATCATCCCTGATCATTTGAGAAATATAAATAAAAATCACTTTGTGATATCATCTAACTCCAGTGACATTATCCCACATCACAAAGTCCTGAATCTGCAGGTGCTGGTGAGGAGAAGGTTGCACTGCTGGTAGGACTGCAAACTAATACAACCTCTATGCAAAGAACTATGGAGAATTCTTAAAGAACTGAAAGTTGACCTTCCGTTTGATCCTGCAATTTCATTACAAGGTATCTACTTAGAAGAACAAAACTCATTTTACCACAAAGACATTTGCACTAGAATGTTTCATTTTTCCTCTTAAGTTTTTTTTATTAAATCATAACTGTGTACATTAACGCATTTATGGGGTACAATGTGCTGATTTTATATACAATTTGGAATGCTCACATCAAACTGGTTAACATAGCTTATTGCAGCACAATTCATACTTGCCAAGATGTGGCAGCAATCCAAGAGCCCATCAATCAGTGAATGGATTTATAAACAGTGGTGTATACATACCATGGAGTACTCTTCAGCTCCAAGAAAAGGTGGAGAGTTTCCATCTTTTGCGTTTATCTGGATGGAGTTGAAACACATCCTTCTTAGTAAAGTTATTTAAAGAATGGAAAAACAAGTATCCAATGTACTCATACTAATATGAAACTAATATATTGCAAGCAACTACATGCCTACAGGAAAGAAAAAAACACCAGTTTAATCTGAACAAGGAGGAGGGGAGAGGAAGCAGAAGAAAGTGGGAAGAGAGAGATTGGTGGGATCTCACCTAATGTGCACAGTGTAAGGGTGCTCAGCACGCCCCCAGGTGGGTGGGATCTCATCTAATGTGCACAGTGTGAGGGTGCTCAGCACACCTCCTGGGTGGGAGACTCTGCTATAACTTGAACTTTACCTTCGAAATGAAAATAATGTAACCTAAATATTTGAACCGTCATATTAATCTGAAATTTAAAAATAGAATACTATATTTTGATTATACAGGCAAACAATTGGTACTTTAAAAAAACATGCAGCCACATAAGCCTATACATAAAAATATGACATGAAACATTGCTAACTTCTCAGAGAAACCAAGTATGAACTGAGAAACTTATACCCAGCTACTGACAAAAATATTTTTAATAAGCCAGAATTAGAGAACTATAACTTCATTATGGAGAAGCTTTTCAGGGGTCAACTTTGGTCAATGAAGATATGAATGTAACAACAATTGCAAGAGGATTGGTGATAAGCAGGAAACCATACAGCTAAAATGGCAATAGGAACAGTGGCCAGAGAACAGAATGTAAGAGTAGAACACAAATACACGAAAATAAAATAACTAATAAAACTTGGAAGAGCAAGTGCTGAGAAATAGAAGAATGTATAAATATGAAAAACAAAATATATAAGTTAAAGTTGATAAGTCAAGGAATAGATTACAAAATTGTAATTAAAGACACAATTTTTTTTTGACAGAGTCTCACTATGTTGCCCTTGGTAGAGTGCAATGACATCACAGCTCACAGCAACCTCAAACTCTTGGGCTTAAGCGATTCTCTTGCCTCAGCCTCCCAAGTAGCTGGGACTACAGTAAAGATACAAATTTAATCACCAGAAAAACTAAGAACACCAACTTAATTCAGGTTATGAAGGAGAGCTTAGCTGAAGTCTCTCTCTCTCTCTGTCTTTCTTTTACCAATCCACTTTTATGAGTGGTCCAAGTAAAAATATTTTAATTTCATATTTGCTTATAATTGTAATACCAATAGTATATGAAGAAATACATGAATGTTCTAAATGTTTACACTAAAAGAACTAAAAATACAGAAAACTAACTTTTCAAATTAATCTAGGGAATACACACACAATTAAGCAAAATAAATTTTTACCATACAGAAAAAATTATTAATAAAGAAAAGGCTAATTAAAAATGCATAAAATAAAATATGACATAACAAAATCCAAATATGTATACTAGAAACATACACAAATTGCATAAGATCACGTAACTGAAAGTTAAAAGTTTCAGATCTCTCACAAAGCAATACTGAACTATATTTTGCATACAACAGACATAACTAAAAAAGTAAGTTAAAAAATCTGAAAAATTTTTAAAGGATCAGCAATGGTATTTCAAGGAAATGCAATTAGCTAGTTATATAGTTCTTTCTATTAGAAAATGTTTAATTCAGAAATAAAAGCATTAAATGAAACAAATAAAGGTACTTTGTAATGATAAATGGAATAGTTAACACAAAAGATAAGACAGTGATGAATAACTACTATCAAAAAACAGAAAAAAGGGGTGGCCTCCTGTGGCTCAGCGAGCAGGGCGCCGGCCCCATATACTGAAGGTGGCGGGTTCAAGCCTGGCCTCGGCCGAACTGCAAAACAAAAAAATAGCCGGGCACTGTGGCAGGCACCTGTAGTCCCAGCTACTAGGGAGGCTGAGGCAAGAGAATCGCGTAAGCCCAAGAGCTGGAGGTTGCTGTGAGCAGTGTGACGCCACGGCACTCTACCCAGGGAGATAAAGTGAGACTCTGTCTCTACAAAAAAAAAATAAAATAAAAATAAAAATTATAGTAAATAGTTTTTGTGAAATAAATACGAATGTATTAGTCACTCAAGATTTTAATTCATATTCTTTAGCCCAAGACAGATGAAGTAGAGAAAAATATGTACAGATGTAGAAGATCTAAATGGCATTGGCATAACTAATCAAAATTTATTAACCTTATAATTTAAAATAGACATAAACCTCTTTTTCAGTTATGTAATATGACTTTATATAAGATCTCAAAAGAAAATCACAATACATTATCCCATCTATAAGTACTATAAATATTATTTGATAACAATGTTATACAACTAAAAATTAATATTAAAAAGGTGAACATAAAATGACCTTCCCAATTGGAAAGTGTAATAATCTCTCAAATAGACTTTGAGTTAAATTGGAAGCATAAGTGAAATGCCTAAAAATAATAATAATGAAACTGCAGCATAGCAGAACATTTTATATAATCTTTCAGAAAAAAGATTATGTGGAAGAGGAGGAAGCATTAGAAGAATAGAAAGGGAAGGAACACTTCCCAACCAACCTGCTTTTATGAGTAAAGTACTACTCTGATACCGACCATCAGCAACAAAATGAAAACCACAGAGAAATTTTTCTTGATTTTGCAAACACTCAACAAAATGCAGTAGAACTTCCATAGCTGACCACTTCCTTACATTGACCGCCTCCTTAAGTTTATTTAATTTTCATAGACTGGACATGTACCACATGTATACATCAGTATAGTAGGCCTGGTTCCTTATGTTAAACACCTCTATATGTTGACCAGTTTGTTACTGTCACTTGGGTGATCAGCTTACAGAGGTTCTGCTGTCATTAGCAAAACAAATGCAACAATGTGGGGGGAGGAGCAAGATGGCAGCCAGTAACAGCTTCCTTGCAACTGGGCACTGTGAGACTGGAGAGATAACACTCCAGGCATCTCTGTCTGGTGGGATCTGCCCAGAAACATCCCTTTGGGGACACAAAGAATCAGTGAGAGACTTCTGGACCCCATGAGGAGGACAAAAGCAGTGGAGAACTGGCAAGTGTTTGCGTGTGTTCACTCTGTCTAATCCCACTCGCAGCTGTAAATACAGCAGCAGTGAGATTGCAAACTGGAAAGGCCTTACTTGTGAGCTGTTTTGGTTTTTTGGACTTGACACTCAGTTGAACTGTCTTGGGATAACTTGGGCAAGAGTGCAGAGGACTTTAAGTGTTGTCTAGGGCCCCAGACTGAGCTGGAACTAATAGTATTAAGCTGTGGGCAGCATGGAAACTTTGTTTTGAGAACTTCCCTGTCAAGCTCTGCCCTCAGGTTTGCAGAGCAAGGATTGGACTGGAGTGAGTAATCTAGTGACTGAGCAGCTTAAAGGCAGGGACTGAGATGCCTTACAGCCCTGGCCTTCAGGGCCATACAGCGAGACCAGCTTTGGCACACTGGGTAAGTGGACAGCCACTTCAGGAGTAATCCCAGTGACAAGTGCTTTCCTGGGAAAGCTTCTTTGTAGCCAAAGTTAGCAGTTTAAAGTGTCTTTTAAGCGGGCAGAGGAGAAATTTAGGTTCTCCACCCTGCAGGGTTTGAGAAATCAGCGGAGACCTCCAGTCTCCATCTTGTCCAGAACTATGATTAACATATCATACTCCAGAAGATCACCTGTTGCCCAGACAATATCCAGCAAGATATATATACTGCTTTGTTTTGGGTATTTATTTTTTAATTTCAACATTTTCACTATAGATTTTTCTTTTCTTTCTTCATTTTTCTACTTTAAATAATTTTCTCTTGTTGCCTATTTTAAAAATTAGAACTTCATTTTTGCTAGTATTTTTACCCCTATTATTTGTTTTTTTCCCCGAATTTTATCCTATAAAGTTTTCTGTTTGCTTATTTTGGTTTGATTTATAGTATTTTTGTATTTCCTATCTACTTGGGGGGTTGAGTACTATGTCCAAACAGATGGCAAAGAGCTGTTGACCTCAAGGGAACCCCCAACCTAGCAGCCCCAGAGGTTGGGGTTTTTTAAGGTTGGGTCAAAGTACCTACTCTACACCTATATTGCTCTGTCTCCCTCTTTCTGTGCCTCTCTTCTTTTTCTCAATATTCCCTTTTACCCACCCCCTCTCCTTTCTCTTTTTTATTTTCTCTTTTTTTTCTTTCTTTTTCTCTTCTTGCTCTTCAATCTCCTCATCCTTCTGGTCCTGTACCAAAAGGACTCATCGAAACCCTAGTCCAGAGTCACAGCAACTTAAAGAGCAAGAGGAAGTGAAAGGAAAATTAGGACAAGAAAACAGGTAAAAGAAATCACTCATTCTTATGAGGAAGAATCAGCAGAAAAATCTTGGCAACATGAAAAACCAGTCCAGAGCAACCTCTCCAACCTCTAGGACCATGAGGTAGCTACTATAGAGGATTCCACATATAAGGAAATGTTAGAAATGACAGAATGGAAATTTAGAATACAGATGATGAAAACAACAAAGGAAATGATGGAAACAGTGAAGGAAACTGCTGACAAAGTAGAAAATAGCCAAAAGGAAGTCCAAAACAGAATAAAATAAGAGATGAATGATATGAAGAATATAGAAATGATATAGCAGAGCTGAAGGAACTGAAGCAGTCAATTAGGAAACTTAAAGATGCAATAGAAAGTATCAACAACAGACTAGACCATGCGGAAGAAAGAATCTCAGAGGTAGAGAACAAAGCTCTTGAGATAGCTCAGATAGTTAAAGAGGCAGAAAAGAAGGGAGGGAAAGCAGTTCACAGACAGAATTATGGGACTTTATGAAGCATTCAAACATACAAGTTCAAACATGGGAATGGAAGCCACATTAGAGAATATTATAAATGAAAATTTCCCAAATATCACCAAAGATTCTGACACACTCCTTTCAGAGAGATATCAGACCCCAGGTCACCTCAACTCTAACCAAGCTTCTCCAAGACACATTGTGATGGACCTGTCCAAAGTCAAGACAAAAGAAAAGATTCTTCAAGCTGGCAGGAGTAAGTGGCAGTTGACCTACAGGGGCAAATCCATCAGGGTACCTGCAGACTTCTCTAATGAAACTTTCCAAGCAAGAAGACAATGGTCACCTACCTTTAATCTACTTGAACAGGGCAATTTCCAATCCAGAATTCTAGATCCTGCTAAGCTAAGCTTTAAAATTGATGGAGAAATCAATCCATTTAGTGATATGCAAACATTGAGGAAATTTGCAAAGTAAGAACTCAGAAATTAAAGAACAGAACCTAACTTTCACACTGATGCAAAAGATAAAACTAAGCAATGGACTCTCACAAAATAAGATGAATAGAACACTACCACACTTATAAATTATTTCAATAAATGGTAATGGCTTGAACTCCCCACTGAACAAGAATAGACTGGCTGACTGGATTAAAAAACACAATCCATCCATTTTCTGTCTGCAGGAAACACACCTAACTTCAAAAAAACAAATTAAAACTCTGAGTTAAGGATTGGAAGACAATTTTTCAGGCAAATGGAATTCAGAAGAAAAGAGGAGTTGCAATCTTATTTTCAGATACATGTGGATTTAAACCAACTAAAGTCAAAAAAGACAAAGATGGTCACTTTATATTGGTCAAGGGAAAAATACAACAAGAAGACATTTCAATTCTAAATATTTATGCACCCTATTTAAATGCTCCCAGATTCTTGAAACAGACCTTACTCAGTCTGAACAATAGGATATCCTATAATACCATACTAATGGGGTACTTTAACCCTCCTCTTATAGAGCTGGACAGATCCTCTAAACTAAAATTAATTAAAGATATAAGGGACTTAAATGAGCCCCTAGAACAACTGGGCTTGCTAGACGCATATAGAACATCCATTCCAAAGATAAAGAATATACATTCTTCTCATAGCCCCCTGGAACATTCTCCAAAATTGATCATATTCTAGGAGACAAAACAAAACCCAACAGAATCAAAGAATTTAAATTTTACCTTGTATTTTCTCAGACCACAAGGCACCAAAGGTGGAAATCAACTCCAACAAAAACGTTCAACACAACACAAAGGCTTGGAAATTGAACAACCTTCTGTTGAATGACAGTTGAGTGCAGGAAGAAATAAAAGAGGAAATCATTAACTTACTCAAGCATAATAACAATGCAGTCACAAGCTACCAAAACCTATGGAATACTGCAAAAGCAGTTCTAAGAGGAAAATTTATCACTTTAGATGCCTACATTCGAAAAACAGAAAGACAGTGCATCAACAAACTCACAAGCCATCTTAGGGAATTGGAAAAAGAAGAACAATCTAAGCCTAAACCCAGCAGAAGAAAAGAAATATCCAAAATTAAATCAGAGATCAATGAAATTGAAAACAAAAGAATCATTCAGAACATTAATGAAACAAGGAGTTGGTTTTTTTAAAAAAATAAATAAAATAGATAAAACTTTGTCCAGACTAACTAGAAATAGAAAAGTAAAATCTCTAGTAACCTAAATCAGAAATGATAAAGGGGAAATTACAACTGATGACACAGAGATTCAACAGATCATCTCTGAATACTACCAGAAACTCTATGCCCAGAAATTTTACAATGTGAAGGAAATAGATCAATATTTGGAATGACACCTTCTCCCTAGACTTAGCCATGAAGAAATAGAGCTTCTGAACAGACTAATCTCAAGCACTGAGATTACCAAAACAATAAAAAATCTTCTAACCAAAAAATACCCTGGTCCGGATGACTTCACAACAGAATTCTATCAAACCTTCAAGGAAAAGCTTATTCCTGTATTGCAGAAATTATTCCAAAAAATTGAGGAGGAAGGAATCTTCCCCAACATGTTCTACGAAGCAAACATCACCCTGATACCAAAACCAGGAAAAGACCCAACTAAAAAGGAGAATTTCAGACACATGAATACACAAGCAAAATTTCTCAACAAAATCCTAGCCAATAGATTACGACTTATCATTTAAAATGTCATATACCATGATCAAGTAAGTTTCATCCCAGGGATGCAAGACTGGGTTAACATATGCAAGTCCATAAACATTATCCACCATATTAACAGAATCAAAAACAAAGGCCATACGATCCTCTCAATAGATGCAGAAAAGCATTCGATAAAATCCAGCATCCTTTTCTTATTAGAACACTGGTGAGTATAGGCATATGTGGCACATTTCTAAAGCTGATCAAAACTATCTATGACAAACTCACAGCTAATATTTTACTGAATGGAGTAAAACTGAAAGGTTTTCCTCTTACAACGGGAACCAGACAGGTTGTTCTCTATCACCATTACTGTACAATATGGTGCTGAAAGTCCTAGCCAATATGATTAGACAAGATGAGGAAATAAAGGGCATCCAAATGGGAGGAGAGGAGGTCAAACTCTCCCTCTTTGCTGACAATATGATCTTATACTTAGAGAACACCAAAGACTCAACCACAAGACTCCTGGAAGTCATCAAAAAATACAGTAATGTCTCAGGATATAAAATCAATGTCCACAAGTCAGTTGCCTTTGTATATGCCAATAACAGTCAAGATGAGAGGCTAATTATGGACACACTCCCTTCAACATAGCTTCAAAGAAAATGAAATATCTAGGAATATAACTAACAATGAGGTGAAGGAACTCTATAAAGAAAATTATGAATCCTAAGAAACTAAATAGCAGAGGATATTAACAAATGGAAGAACATACCATGCTCATGGTTGGGAAGAATCAACATTGTTAAAGTGACTATAGACACTTTACTTCCCAAAGTAATCTACCTGTCCAATGCCATCCCTACGAAGATACCAACATTGTACTTTCAAGATTTGGAAAAAATGATTCTGTGTTTTGTATGGAACCAGAAAAAAACCTGTATAGCTAAGGCAGTTCTTAATAATAAAAACAAAGCTGGGCCATCACCATACCAGACTTTAGGCTGTACTACAAAGCCATAGTGGCCAAGACAGCATGGTACTGGCACAAAAACAGAGACATAGATATTTGGCATTGAATAGAAAACTAGGAAATGAAACTAACATCTTACAACCACCTAATCTTCAATAAACCAAAAAAGAACCTACCTTGGGGGAAAGACTCCCTATTCAATAAATGGTGCTGGGAGAACTGGATATCCACATGTAAAAGACTGAAACTGGACCCACACCTTTGTCCAGTCACAAAAATTGTTTCAAGATGGATAAAAGACTTAAATTTAAGGCATGAAACAATAAAATCCTCAAAGAAAGCATAGGAAAAACACTGGGGAATATTGACCTGGGGAAAGACTTCATGAAGAAGACTGTCTTGGCAATTGTAACAACAACAAAAATAGATAAATGGGACTTAATTAAACTGAAAACCTTCTGTACAGCTAAGGAGACAACAACCAAAGAAAATAGACAACCTACACAATAGGAAAGGATATGTGCATATTTTGAATCAGACAAAAGCTTGATAACTAGGGTCTAGAGAGAGCTAAAATTAATCCACATGAAAAGTCAACAACCCCAGATATCAATGGACAAGAGACATGAATTGAACCTTCTCTAAAAAAGACAGATGAATGGCTAATAAACATATGAAAAAATGCTCATCATCCCTAATTATTAGAGAAATGCAAATCAAAACTATCCTGAGATACCATCTAACCCCAGCGAGAATGGCCCACATCACAAAATGTCAAAACTGAAGATGCTGGCATGGATGTGGAGAGAAGGGAACATTTTTATACTGTTAATGGGACTGAAAACTGATACAACCTTTTTGGAAGAAAATATGGAGAACCTTCAAATAACTCAAGTTAGAACTCCCATTTGATCCTGCAATCCCATTACTGGGCATCTACCAAGTAGGAAAAAAATTCTTTTATCATAAAGACACTTGCCTGTTTATTGAAGCTCAATTTACAATCATCAAAATGTGGAAACAGCCTAAATGCCCACCAACCCAGGAATAGATTAACAAGCTGTAGTATATGTACACCATGGAATATTATTAAGCCAGTAAAAAAAATGGAGACTTTACAGTCTTTGTATTAACCTGTATGGAAGTGGAATACATTATTCTTAGTAAAGCATCACAGGAATGGAGAAGCATGAATCCTATGTACTCAATTTTGATATGAGGACAATTAATGACATGGTGGTGGAGAGGGAAGGGGAGAGCAGAGAGAGAAAGAAGGAGGGAGGAGATGGGAAGTAGGAAGAGCAGAGAGAGGGAAGGAGGAAGAGGGGTGGGATCTTGGTGTATGCCACACCTTTGGGGGCAAGACATGATTGTAAGAGGGACTTTACCTAACAAATGCAATCATTGTAACCTGGTTTCTTGTACCCTCAATGAATCCCCAACAATTTAAAAAAATGGAAAAATGTAAAAAATAACTAAGCACCATGACTATATTAGTCTGTTTTCTGTTGTTTATAAGAAAATATCTGAATCCAGGTAATTTATAAGAAAAATAATTTGTTTTTATAAGTTAAAAAAAATTAGAGTTATTGAGGCAGAGAAATCCAAGGTCTAGGGGTAGCATCTGTTAAGAACCTTCTTGCAGGTGGGGACTCTGCAGAGTCCCAGATGGCACAGACATTGCAGGACGTCAGGTGTCAAGGAAGCTGAGCATACTAGCTCAGGTCTCTCTTCTTATAAAGCCATCAATCCCACTTCCAGGACAACCCATTAACCCATCAGTCTTTTAATCCATGAATAAAGAAACCCATTCATGGAATAGCAGATCACATGAGACAGTCACCTCTTGAAGGCCCCCTCTTTTAATACTGCCATATTGGGGATTACGTATCCGGTACATGAAATTTGGGGGACACATTCAAATTGTAGCTGTGACTAAGTGGGACTTATTTCAATTATGTTAGACTGGTTAAACATTAGAAAACTCTATTAATGTTATCCTCTAGAGAAGGAATCTACCAGAGAAGGAAACTCATATGATTGCATCAATTGACAATAGTAAAAGCATTGGAAAAAAACCAAAACCTATTCATGATAAAAACTTTCTGCAAATTAGGAATAGAGGCAACTACTTCAACTTGATAAGGAGCATCTACCAAAACCTTACAGCTAACATTATACTAAATGTGAAATACCAAAAGCTTCCTCCCTAAGATTAAAAATAAGGCAAGATGTCTATTCTTGCCACTGTCATTCACTATAATATTTGAAGTTTTAATTCCAGCAGTTAAAGCAAGAAGAATAAACAAAAGGCACAGAAATTAGGAGGGAAATTCAATAAAATTGTCTCTGTTAACAAATGACATTATCTGTATAGAAAATTCTAAGAACTCTACAAAAAACTTCTAGAAATAACAATTGAGTTAAACTAGGTCACAAGATGCAAGATCAAATTTGCCGTATACCAAAATCAATCATGTGCCTATATGCTAACAATTCACATGTGGAAACCAAAATTAAAATCAGAATGGAATTTATAATCATGGTGAAAAAAAATTAAATCATTTATGTACATACAAGCAAAATAGCTACAAGAGCTGTATTCTGGAAGTCATAAAATACTGATGAAATAAAATCAAAGATGACCTAAAAAGAAGATAGAAAGACATTCCATTTTCACAACTTAGAAGTTGCAACATAGAAAATTCTCTCCAAGTGATCTACAGGTTTAATGCAATTTCTATTAAAGTCCTCAGCAAGGGTATTTATAGATATAGACCATATTATTCTGAGATTTTTATAGAAAAGTGCAGGCCTTAGAAGAGATAAATAATCTTGACAAAGAAGAATGAAGTGGGAGGAATCACTGTTCCCTCTATTAAGGTCATCTAGGTAGCATGGTGTTGGAGAAGAATAGATGAGTGGAACAGAGAAGGGAACTTTGAAATAGGCCCACATAAATATGCTCAAGTGATTTCTGAAAAAAAGCTGTAAAAGCATTTCAGCAAAGACCAGTCTTTTAAAAATGCTGCTGGAGCACATTAAACAACCGCAGGTAAAAAGAAATTTTTTTTTTGAACTTTGACCTAAATCTCACATCACACACAAAAATTAACTCAATAAATTATGGACTTAAATGTAAAATGTAATACTAGAAAAAGTTTTTAAAAAGACAATGAGAGAAAATCTTTGGAATCCAGGGCCAGAGAGAGTTCTTAGATCCACATCAAAACCATGACCCATCAAAGGAAAAAATGATAAATTCGACCTTGTCAAAATTAAGCTTTGTGAAAATTCCCATGAAAAGAATTAAATGATAATTTTTGACTGTGATTAAATATTTGTAATATTGGTATTCGGCAAAATACAATTTTGTAGTACAGAAAATTCAATTAGAAAATGGGAAAAAGATATGAAGAGACATTTCACTGAAGAGGTTATGCAGATGGTAAGCCCATGAAAAGGCATTTTAGACGATCAGCCAGTTAAATAAATGTACTTTAAAAAACATTAAATGTAAACTTAAATGCAAATTAATGAAATTAAAATCACACTAAGATATCATTACATACCTATCAGACTGGCTAAAGTAAAAAATACACCACCAAGTACTGGTGAGGATGTAGAGAAGCTGGATCCCTCTTCTCTGGCTAGAGAAGAGACAGACAGAACCATTCTGGAAGACAGTTTGGCAGCTTCTTAAAATACTAAACATGCAACAAACCATCAACAATTGCACTTTGGGGCTTTTCTCCCAGAGAAACAAAAGCTTATATTCATGCAAAATCCTGCCTTCTTGGCAGAACCAGGGAGAGGATCTCCACCACGTAAGTGGCCTGGACTGGAGGCCTCTTTGTCCAAATAATTCATTGGACATTCTTTAAGCAAACAACTGGAAATAACGTAAATATCCACTTGTATAGGAGCTAATTAAAAATGGACTAATACTATACAGTAGTTAAAATAACTGAAATAGTTTTGTATACCCTATTAAAATCCAAATATATTATATGAGAAAAATGTTAAATACCTTTGATATATTATGTCACATAAGCATTAAACCACACAACATACATAAATCAAGTACTAATGTGTATATTGCATGGATACAATATGAATACACATATAAATACACATTTGTAAACACAGTCCTTTATTGGTGGTAGTTCATTTTAAGATTTTTGGACTTCATGATGATGCAAAACTGATAGAATTTCAGAATAACTGAAATCCTAAAATTTCGGTACACAGTGCGTATTCTCTTATGATGCTGAGCGGCGGCAGGAGAGGCATCAGCCTGTCAGCCACATATTCCTAAGGGTAAACACCCGACACTGCGCTGTGCTGCCAAATGATTCCGCTCAGCTGTAGACTAATGTTATGTTCTGAGCATGCTTCAGGTAGGCGAGGGTAAGCCGAGACATTCAGTAGGTTAAATGCATTAAATGCATTTTTGACTGACAATACTTTCAACTTAGGTGAGGGGTTAATGGGCATGAAATTGCATCACCAGTCAGGGAGCCTCTGTTTGAGTCCTGCGTGTATACATATATAGTTTTTAAAAATAGTTCTGGTAAAGGGTATACAACATTTTAAATGAATTCTGCTATTTTTAAAAAAATCAATTTGAATTGGATTTTATTTTACTTCTATTTCAACACATTCTAATGATATACTCCCTAAGACTGAATACTCTAAGGTAATAGAAATCTCCTCATTACTCTTTATTTCTTCATATCCAGAGTTATTACACATACTTGAACAGCACATTCAAAGGAACAAAAGAGTATGGATTTACCTTAACTCCCTCCATGGAACAGATTCTGAAGCTTAGTTTTCACCAGTAGTATTTAATCAGGTTCTCCTCTTAAAAATTCAAGTACCAAGATATTGTTTCACATATTTTAATATCTCTTCCTGGAATTTAGGAAACTTTCTTATATAGACTACAAGAAAGGCCTTTCTATGAATTATGTTAGATTTTTGTAAATTGTACTGTTTTGTATCTTCACATCTCTGTATTGTCAACATACAATCGGAATTTTTAAATGGGAGAAACTTTTTTTTAATCTACCATCCCCTATTTTATACTAGTGAGGTACAATGCCTTCTCCAGATTACAAACCAAAGAAAACATAGAATCCTAGAACTCCTAAATCCAAGTGCTTTCTATTGTACCACGTGACCAAATAGCCAACAAAAATGTGCTACGTGCCTTCAGAAGATCAGTGTGTATTTTAAGGTTATGAAAGGTTGATCCCTGATTGCTGGAGCTCATCACCCCTTGAAAGTTGTTCATAGGACACTGTGTGTGAGGAATCTCTGCTCTGATCTGTAAAAACAAAACCTGGGGATTTGCACAAACCAACAACAAACATCCAAGACATCACTTCATACACAAGAACATATAGGTAGGGTCTATTCTCACTAAATGTTTTTTTTTTTTTTTTAAATGGCTCCAGCCTGTGCTCATAAATGTAAGTTACTCACTGGCTATCAAGGCCTCCTGCCTAATTGTTGCCTGGTCCCTTGACTGTCTTGACCAAGCATTGCTGACTGGCTTAAAATAATCAGTTGGCTCAATTGAGAAGCAATATAGACCACATGTTTTCCAGGACAGTTGCATAAATCTGGATAGTCCATCATTTCCATCCAAAAGACCAAACAGCACAGACATGTGTCAAACTTGGATATAAATCTTTTCTACAAGCGATGAAGGAATTACTGAAATCCTACAATTTATACCCCAAATAACCAGATGTTATGTCCCTAGGTTCCATGATTTTCTGATGAGTTTATCTCCCCGAGATCTTTCAGATCATTCTCCTTGTCATAGCATTTACCCTTGTGATAAAATGACTGGGTTGGCATCCTAGCTCCACCACTGTGACCTTGGATAAGCTTCCTAACCTTATCTGAATGATGGAATTGGTGGTTATTTCTATCTTGGGTAATTACTGTATTTCTGATCCAGCATTCAGCTCATCTGTGAGCAATCAGCAGGTGCTCAGTAAGTGAAAGTTCACCACGTGTCACACACTCCACTCATCTGGGGCCATTTGGGGACAATGGAAACATGGTCTTAGTCTTGTAATGAAATGAGGGTGGAAAAAATGACAAAGTAGGGATATAGAGCATAGTTTTATTGTTAGCATTTTATAAAATCCAATCAGATTGAAATAAATTGTAAGAGAGAATAGAAAAAAGCCAGGTTGGGATGGAATGAAATTACCATCATGAAGAATTTTGACTTAATTCTGTAAGTAATCACCAGCAATTGCAACCTGGCTGTAGAAAGATTAATCTAATCATGGAGTATGTACATATGAATTGGGAGGTCGCAAATGGACTGCAGGGAATATTATAGTATTTAGCTTCCAAAAAGAGCTGGGAAAAGCCTGCCCTCATGGATCTTATAGTGGAAAACAGAAAGAAATACAAGAAAGCAAAAAATAACAATATATTTTATGTTAACATAACATAAACATATACAAGCATAACAATGTTTTGTTTTATGAAAATAAACAAAAGGCAACTGAATAGAGTATGATGAGAACTGATTTTATTGATTTTATATAAAATGGTCTGTGGTGATGGACACACTGAGGAGATGCATTTTGAATGAAGAATAAAGTGAACGTCTTTGAGGCTGAAGAAAGCTAGTACTGTTGGAGGAAGAACAAGGCAGCCAGAGTGGCTAGAACGAGTGAGAAGCTCAGAATGAGGAGCCCTACGAGGAAAGACAGGCTCATCTCTACTAAGGTCTTTTAGGCCAGCCATCTCCAACCTTTTTGGCACCAGGGATCAGTTTTATGGAGGAAAGTTTTTCCATGGACTGGGGGTGGGAGAGATGGTTTCAGGATGATTCAAGCACATTACGTTTATCATGTACTTTGTTTCTTTTATTACTACATTGTAATATATGAAGACATAACTACACAACTCAGGGTAGGGCAGAATCAGTGGGAGCCCTCAGCTTGTTTCCCTGCAACTAGATGGTCTTATCTGGGGGTGATGGAAGACGGACAGTGTTTTGTTTATGCCTTCAGCTCCACCCCAGGTCATCAGGCTCTGATTTGGTAAATCATTAGGTTCTCACGGAGCCGCAGCCTTGTTCCCTCACATGTGCCCTTTACCGCTGGGTTCAGGCCCCTGTGAGAATCTAACCCCACCATGACCTGACAGGAGGCAGAGCTAAGGAGGCGATGCGGGTGGTGAGGAGCGATTGTAAACACAGATTAAGCTTTGCTTGCTTGCCTGCCCCTCACCTCCCGCTGTGTGTCCAGTTGCTCACAGGTCAGGGATTGGTACCAGTTCACAGCCAGTGGGTTGGGGACTGCAGTTTTAGGCCAGTCAGGAATTTCGATTTTATTCTGAAAAATTGGTGAGATTAGATTTTTTCTATGTTCTAGAATTCTTTGATCTTATTGTTCCTACTCTCAGTTTCCAAACTAGTAACTCCTTTCCCCCTAAAATTCCATCCCCAACCCTTCATGCTAGTGGAAAGGAATCTTAGTCACCTGGCAGCTCCAGGCAGGTTTCTTAACTAGTGAATGTGGTCAGTTGTCACTGTGGGCAGTGGTCTCCGTCTTGTTTTCTGCTCTTGGACAGCCTCATCTCAAGTGTCACAGTCTGTCTTTTGCTTCTTCATAAGGAAAAATAGAGGTAGAATTTTGAAATTGTTTGAGCTCACTGTGTCATCTATAGTACTTAATAGGAAACCACAAAGAAATAAATTAATTAATAAAAAGGGAAACTGAGTAAAAATGCTGAGGTTTGGATGCTCCCCACATAGAAATCCTTTCTTCATCACTAGCCTTAAAAACTCAGAGTGTGATTTTATATAGAAAACCTCAGATTTCCTTACAAGGAGAGTCAAATAATCAGAATAAACAAGTAATCCACATCAGGAGAGTCACGACCCCTTCTCCAGCATTTCTTGCTCTCCCCAGCTGCAGCCCTTTGTGAGGCAGAGACATGTTCTTCTGACTCCTGCCTGGGCTACAAAATCACCTCTGCGTTTAAGGGTATTTTGCTGCATCATATTACCATACATCGTATCATGTCATATCGTAATGTTAACATTTCATATTTCTTTATTCTGATGGAACTGATTGCCACATGGAAGATATTTGTCGAGTGGTTGGTGGGTGTATAGGACACAACGTCTTTGGTCTCTGAGGTACCACATCCCTTCTTCCAATGGCCTTCAGTAGATGCTATGATCACCTAAGTCTGCACGATGTCTTTACACATAAATCTGACCATCTACCATCACCACTGCCAACATTATCACTCTAGTAGAACAGGACATACATGTGGAAAAGTTGACAATATAAAATAACATAGGCCATCACACATGTCACAGAAGAGACTGTAAGTGAGATGTAGATCATAACAGAGGGAAGTGTTACCAGAGCAGGCACAGAAGACTTTATAGAGCACAGAAGTCATGGGATTCAAGGAATGGAAGAATGGTGCTAAGTGTTGGTAGGTGGGAGTGGGCTGAATTCTAGCAGGGATTATTTGCAAACTGGTTTAGGAAGCTAAATTTGACAGTGACAGTGAACAGAAATTTGAGGGAATGATACTTGAAAGACATCAACTCAAGAAAGGAATGATTGGCTTCATGCCCGTAGCACATTGGTTACGCACCAGTGACATACACTGAGGGTAGGAGGTTCGAACCCAACCCAGGCCAGCTAATCAACTGCAACAAAAAAATAGCTAGAAGCTGTGGCGGGTGCTTGTAATCCCAGCTACTTGGGCGGCTGAGGCAAGAGAATCGATTAAACCCAAGAGTTGGAGGTTGCTGTGAGATGTGACAGCAAGCTTTTTTTTTTTTTTTTAAAGAAAGCAATGGCAATAGCCTTGATGATGATATTCAGAAAAATAGAAATAAATACATCATGAGGAAGTTTTTTAAATTGAAATTAGGCATTGCTTCAATTAGAGAATCACAGTCACAGAATGTAAAATTTGGAATGGACCCTAGAATTGTGACATCCAATCCATTTCCTTTACTGATAGAGAAATTTACCTTCATGTTAAGAAGTATTTTAACCACAAGTATACTGGACTTTAACTTATCTAGCTTATATTAAAAAAATAAAACCTTGGTAGAAATAGATGGTTTTCTAGGAAAATGTAACTTAAAAATGGACCAAAGATCAGAAAAGTTAAGTATGAATAAACAATACTAAGAGGAAATTTAAAATGATGCTTAATAATCATTTCTAGAAGAGGTGCAAATTTCAGATAGTTTTATAAGTTATTTTAAACTTAAAAAAAAAATTTTCCCCTATTATATGAATATTTTAAACACAGACAAAAATAACTCTCATGTTTTATAACCTAGGAACAAGACAGGCACACTGTGTTCACTATTATTAATTTGCATTGCTCTAGAAGTTTTAGCCATTGTGATAATATGAGGATTAAGATGAAGTTTAGGATCGTAGCACTCCGGGAGGCTGAGGTGGGTGGATTGCCTGAGTTCAGGAGTTTAAGATCCCATCTCTACTACAAATAGAAAAACTAGACAGGTGTTCTGGTGGGCAGCTGTAGTCCCAACTACTCAGGAAGCTGAGGCAAGAGAATCACTTGAGCCCAAGAGTTTGAGGTTGCTGTGAACTAGGATACCATGGCACTCTGCGAATGATAGAGAATGAGACTCTGTCTCAAAAAATAAAATATAAAAATAAAAAGATGAAGTTTAATTGTTAGAAACAAGATCTAAAATTTTCATGATTGCAAGATTTTCTACATAATAAATAAAGATAATCAACTAAAATATATTAGAAATGATCAGAATTTAATAAATCATGAATCCAATAAATATACAAAAAAATCTTCCTTATGTACCTCTAAAAGCCAGTTAGAAAATACTGGATAATAAATGCAGCCATAATGTTTACATAAATAAGCAAATAAACATAATAATTCTAGCAATTATTATAAAGATTGCTCTCATTTATTGAGCAGTTATTACTATGTCAGGAACCATGCTAAGAACTTCTACACTTAGAAGTTCTTCTAAGAACTTCCTATAATAATAAAAGGAATTATTATTCCTTTTAATTCTCAATATTATCCTATAAAGATAGTGATTATCATTAATCTCATTAAGAACAGAAAAAGATTTCCAAAGATTAAATGACTTGTCTAAGTTTACTAGTAAGTAAACAAGGAAAAATATGAAAATAATGAAGGGAAGCCTGAATAAATTGAAGGATATGCTGTATCCCAAGGTGGGAAGATTCAATACTATAGGGTATCAGTTTCCCTAATAGTCATGTATTTGTCAAATTCTAAAGTATATTAAAAAGCATGAATAAGAGATCATAACTCTAGAAGTTTGCAGAGAAAGTAAATGAAACCGTCTGAGTCAAAGCTTCAATCATGGATATTTGGGTGTATAAAATAAGCTACCAAAGGTTGTACCAATAAATGTACTAAATGACTTGGAAAATATTGTTCATACATATGTATGTAAAAAATCAGGATGCAATATATATATTTTTAATCTGATCTGTGATGAGATGAGATAGGATGCAATATTTTCCGTGAGGCATTACTTCTTACGGCAACTCCATTTTCAGCACTGCATCTTTTTCAGCCTTTTTTCTCCTTGTGACTGACACAGTTTCTTCAAAGAAACCATGTCTTCTGGTTCCCAGAGAATGTATTTTTCATCCTAATTTTTTGTTTGCTGAATTAAATAATTTCCATAGGTGAGTTACACTATGGGGTCTTTAGTAGGGCTGTGAATTTTCCTGACTCCACATATATTCCATAAGCTTCATGTCAGGAATATGTGAGTATGTGAGTATAGGATGTCTGGCAATTAAGTTTCCAAACTCAGCCTAGAAAAAGTGCTACATACCTCATTGCTAAATATCACCATCATCATCTTTGAAGTACTCCCCCTGGAAAGCTATGCACTGATGCCAGCGCCCAGCCCACCATTCAAAGCACTTTTGAAGCATGTGGGATGCTCTCTCAGGATTGAAGAGGGCTCTCTCTAGACTGTGTTTGCCAGCAGATCCTTTCCTGGGGCCAGCAGCTGACCTGAAATACCATTTCCCCCACTCATGGTCACACAGTTACACTACGTTTCTCAGACTTCCTTAATAGTCTGAAGTGACAGCTGCTGCTTGAAGCTTGATCCATTAAAGCTCTTTTCTTCTCCAGTGGTTTAATCTAGACAAACACTCTGGCTTTGGAAGTCCCTTCCTGAAGGTGGAAAGAGGCTGTGTCCCTGAAGCACTGCTTAAAAGAGAATTACCCACTGACTAAAATCATGTGATTTGGGCTTGAGGTATGTGAAAAATAACCTATTTTGTTACATCAATGAGGTTTGAGCAGGTAGTGTTGCCAGGATAGACTGCTACTCAGTACCATTTAGGCAGGTGTCAGATAATTTCAACAGAGATACAGTAATAATAGTGCTTACACACTCATCCCACAGCAGCAATTCACCACCGTAGCAGAGAGAGAAATTCTTCAGGTGGATGTGTGGGTGAAAGCGAGAGCAGGCGGGCATTCCCCCTGAAACCTTGAGCTGGTTATGGCCCTGAGTTTCAGCTGCTCCACTGAAGTGAGGTGGGAACATCCAGCAGACTGGATAAGGAAATAGTCTGGAAAATGTCTAGTTAGAGACCAGCAGCTTAGAGACAAGAATATAAATAACACTAGAAAGTAATTGAAAATTGCCCCCCTAGATGCCCTGCAGCTATCGGCACCTGGGCCTAAAGGCTGTCATTTTCCCACATTAAATTCTCCCAAAAGTGTTCTTTGATATATAGCTTAATACCCCACTGTCCTTCAGCCTAACTTTCTTTCTTAAACAAAAAGCTGTCTCTTTAATTGAGACATAAAGCCGTTATCTTTTTGCCTTGTGTATACACACCCCCAATTTTCTAATAGATAGCTTTGTATACTAGGCTCAAGATGGCCTCAAGATATGCCAGGCCATATTAACCTTGCAAGGGGTTGATACAGTGCTGTCTTAGGGGTCAGAACACTATCCAAGTGTGTGTGTGTAAATTTCGCAGCACTTTCTCTCCTTTCGTCTGCCAGATCCCATGTGCTCAGGCAAGATTTTCACTGAAGGAGGAGCTTCCAGTCTGCTGTGCTGAGAGTCAGTTCTTGTGTTGCAGCAGATAGCCATGGGAGGGTTGAGAAAGGACATAACTGAGCATGTTTACAGCACAGATCACTAAAGGATTAATTCCTAGTTTTTACTGACAATGTTATTAATGCTCTGTGGATCCTGTACTTAGTTTCTACCTTGGTTTCTGAAGACAGAGAAGCAAGTCCAACTTTCTTCCATGATCTAGAAAGGTGGTATGTGATATTTAAACAAAAAGGGTATGATGAAGTGAGAGCTGTGACCACCTGTGAGCTGTGGTCAAGGTGATACCTGGGCCTCTTGGCCTGCCCAGGAACCTTTTTCCCTTGTCCTACCACCAACTTGCCCCCAGGCTCAGAGTTTTCTCTTTCTTTGTGAGTGCAGGCCAGGCTTCTCATGACCTGGTCCAATATCATGATGCTTATGTTATGCTATTTTTCTATGTTTTTATTTTTCTTGGTCTGAGGTGTTTGTACGTGCCAGGCACCACACTAAGTGTTTTCCATGCACAGCAGTGAGTCAATACTCAGCACTTATCCTACTGTTATACCCAGCTAACGCCATGGCAAGCTCACTGTTGGTGGTCAGCTTCTCAACTTGGGAGAGAATAACAGAATTGGGGAAGAAGATAAAGAATGAAAGTCTAGTGTTCTCTTTTAGGGGGCTAAAAAACATCCCAGTGAACAAGAGATGGGTCTCAGTTTGACGAAGGAGGCCTGCCTCACAGCAGGCTACACGTGCTTCCTGTGGTCATTGTTACTGGCGTTTGCTCATTAATGTGGGTCATTACCTTATTTCCCTGGTTATGAGGAATCTACTTACATAATGAGGAAAAGACCCTTTGTGCTTTTTAATTATACCAAGGGGAAAAATCAGCTTTGCTCAACTTATTCAAAAAGATGACAGGTTTAGCTTACAGTTCATTTCATAGTATGCAAATAATAGATAGGCATATTAAATAGAACAGCTGGCAAGTGTATCCTCAGATGTGAGTGGAATTCCCTTTTCAGGTATGAGCTGGAGGACAAATTAATGTGCCCGGCTGCTAGCTTATTCGTCGTGATCCTAAGATATTCTTCTCCATGGGCACACCAGGCTGGAGGTGAACTTTCTTCTCTTATCTTCACCTCTCGTCTATCACTTGCAGAGAGGACAAAATACACAAGCAACTTCAGAACCCAGCCTGCACCAAACTCTTCCTGCCTCCACCTAAGCCCATGGCTTAATTGTTGGAATCATAACCCCCACTACTGAGTGCTCTACTACCAGCCCCTTCTACTCCCTATCTTTTTATTTTCTAGTAAATACACTTTAATAACCTCAATGTTTCTGTTACTGCAGAGTTGAATCACTTGTTCAGAAAGTGGGGGAAGAACAAGGCACTGTCTTTAAAGTTAATTAGGAAGGAAAGTTCGCTCCCATCCACATGTGTATCAGCATCTGCCACCAGTCAATCGTAAATGCCTTTTATCACCATCATCCTTCCAAACACTGGGAAATGACATGCTGTTACTGCATTTGATTTGGGGTGTGTGTGTGAGAGAGAGATAACAATACAGGTGGCCATAAAGTTGGTGTGCAATTTAAAATTACACACTATTTTAAATAGCACATAAAATTTATTGTATTATTTTAATCTCTAAATATTTGTAAGAGTTTCAAGGAAATTGAGAATGGCAAAATCACCCTCTGATATCAGAAATTTAGCACTTTATTTTGAAAAATGTCTTAAAACATGTAATACTTTACAACATAAATTATATTAGCGAATTCGAGATACTCTAATACTCCTATTTGATTTTCTTCCCCCTTGGTCTGTAGCTCTTAAATCCTGTTTTGATAGAAAAATTGTTCACTATTGTTCAAGGACATGCTACTCAGGACCCAAGTCATCTGGCCTCCAATTGAAAGTGCTGTAAAAAGCTCCAGACACCTGGGCCTTAAGGGATAACGTCACATGCAATGATGGGAGGCGTTCTCCTCAAAGACTCCAGGAGCTCCCTTTCAGGGATGGGTGAGTCAAGGTTAATTTACATTTCTAGACCTATTCTCTGCATTACTATATGCTGACATGATTGAGTTTCAAAGAGACAACCATAATAATAGAGTAATGCACAACTTTAAATCCATTCAAAGCCAAGAATAGCCGTGATTAATTACCACCCAAGCTGAAGGGAAGAAAGGAGGACTCCAGGAGTCAGTTTAATTAATTACTTGGTTTAAAATTAATACAATCCCTCCAAACTTGGTAAGAAAGAATGATTGACAGAGAATAAATGGTGTTTGCTGCTTAGGAAATTGATAAAAATCTCTTAATCTAAAGAACATCTGAAATGTCTTTGGCTCATTTGCTTTTATCTTTCTTTATTTTAAAAAAGTAAACCAAACTGATTCTGTGCCTCTGTTTCTGATAAAATAGATGGCAGTGCAGTCTGAGGATTTTCAGAAGATTTTGCAAGGAGGTGGCCCTCTCCTTTCTGCTGGTGCATCTTACATCATGTGCAAATACTAATCCTTCCCTTGATGCTAACCAAAATCTACTGAGGCAAGCCGTGCTTGAATACATTGGTAAAAGACCAAATACAGTGCATTGCATCACTGAACACGGCCAGACCAGGCAGCTCTTACCCCAAATGGCATGGCTCAGTTTGAACAATCTGTTCCATTACCCAGCACCTAAGATTAAACAGATGATTAAAAACTCTCCTTTATCATGACATGACAGACCTGAAAGATCAACTTTAAGTTTATTGGGGGAATTGTGACATGTATTAGGGGCAGCTTTTGCTTCTTTAAAGCAAATTAAATTGAACAGAATAAGCACAGCTGTGTGTAGTTCCATCTACACCCAGCAAGGCTTCCCCTCGATCTGGGACCCACTGAAGGTTTTAACTTTGTGCTCAGGAAAGAATAGTATGAACAAGTCCGCCTGCAGAGTAGCCAGTGCTTCCTAAAAGCTGGATTTATCAGATATGGTATTACATCATCTAGTTTGGGGGTAGGGCTAGAATTTGAGGCCCACATGACTCTGAGAAACATTATTCAGAGAAAACATATATCCCTTTTATAGAGATATTTGGGACATAATAGCCACCAAAAGTTCTTTAATCCAAAGTATAAAGATGAAAGGAAATATGATTAACATTATTTACAATCAATGGTTGGTCAATAAAAAAGAAAGGTGTCTCCCTATATTTTCATCAAAAATTGAGATCCTCAATCTAATTTTTTCTGAGGAAGAATGTTTGCAGTTCTATAGTCTAGAATGAAAATTTGCCTCATCACTTTGCTGCAGGTACCTAGTATTATTCACGTAATCAAACAATGACATGAACGTGAATACTTGAACACAATGTGCATAAATGAAGTATCAATTTGTGGAGGACGCTTTTAAGCAGAACATGCAGAGAATATTCCTAAGGTAAAACAAAAGTGAATACAGATTAGAATAACATGTTATATAGAGGTTGGTTTCTAAAGTCAGCTCATAAGACAAAAACAACATACATTGAAAATATCCTATAAAAATCTCTTAGGAAAATGGCATGTTGGAAACTATTATTTCACAGTTTTGCTACACCAGCATCAAATGACATAGCATTTGTGTCTCTGAGCACAGAGAAGGGGTTGACTTCTGCCTGGAAATATGTTGTCTAAGATGTGTGTACTTCTAAACACTAAATGCCACTCCATGTGGCTAAACACTCATTTTCTACCCTGAGACAATAACTTAAGAGGTGTTTTATTTCAGTTCCATTCTTTAAATTCTTCTCTTTTCCTGTGTCTCTATTTGGCTTTTCTTTTTCTTTTGACTATCCATTTTCCTCTGCCAAGAGTGTTTACTTGAATTCATTAAAGTTAAAGGTGCATATGAGGTAAGTTCACTCTATCTTGTTGATTCCTACCTACACAGGCATGAAACTAGGTAGGAGTCAACAAGTTCGAGTGGCTACAGCAAGCCTGGACTTGGGAGATAGTCAGACTATACTGGGAAAGAATGTTTCTCTCCTATGCTGCGGCTTGCTTATTGTTTACTTAAGAAAATAACTTCACCATCCTACCACTGAGCCATAATTATTTAGAAGCAATAATGATGATGTTGATGATGATGATGTTGTTATAGATGGGGATGAAAAATAATAGGAAGGAAAAGGGAATGTATTTTTAATTACATGGATCACTTTTGTAATGCTTGAGTCCTGGCATATAGGGGTGCCCATCATACAAATAGTGTTCACTGGACACACTACTTTTGAGATATATTCATTCTGTGCCTAATTTGTTGAGAGTTTTTTATCATGAGACTGTGCTGAATTTTGTTAAATATCTTTTCTGCATCTATTAAGATGATCATACGGTCTTTATTATTGCTTCTGTTTATGTGGTGGCTCATATTTATTGATTTATATATGTTGAACAATTGTTGTATTCCTGAGATAAAGCCCATGGATTATTTTTATTTTTATTTTCTTGATGTGCTGATGGATTCAGTGTGCTAGTATTTAATTATTTTTGCATCTATATTCACAAAGGATATTGATCTCTAGTTCTTTCTTTGATGTGTCCTTTCCTGGCTTTGGTGTCAAGATGATACAGGCTTTATAGAATCATTTGGGGAGAATGCCCTCCTTCTGTATGTCATAGAATAATTTCTGTAGTTTGGGTACCAGCTCTTCTTTGTAGGTCTGGTAGAATTCAGCAATGAATCCTTCTGTTCAAGGATTTTTTTGCTATTGTTGGAAGGTTTATTATTACTGCTTTGATCTCACTGCTCCGTATTATTATTTTCAAGAATTCTATTTCTTACCTGATTGAGTGTTGGGAGGTTGTGTGTTTCTGAGAATTTTTCCACTTCCCCTGTGTTTTATAGTTTATGTGTATAAAGATTTCCCTAGCATTCATGGATGATAGTTTGCATTTCTGAGGTATCAGTAGTAATATCTCTTTATTCATTTCTGATCCAGCTAATTTGGATCCTTTCTCTGGTTAATCTAGCAAGTGGTCTGTCAATTTTGTTACCTTTTCTAAAAACCAACTTTTTATTTTATTGATCTGTATTTTTTTTTTTCAATTCATTCAGTTCTGCTCTGATCTTTGTTATTTCTTTTCTTCTGCTGGTTCTGGTTTTGGTTCATTTTCCCTTTTCTATCTCCCTGAGATGTGACATTAGATTGTTAATTTGAGATTTTTCTGCATTGGCGTTTAGTCCCCTCACCCCAAGTAATGCTTTTGCCGAGACCCATAAATTTTGAAAACTTTTGTTCCCCTTTGTCATCCAATTCAAAGAATCTTTTGATTTGTATCTTAATTTCATTCTTGACCCAATAATTGTTCAGCTTCAAGGTTGTTTAATTTCCATGAGTTTGTGTAGGCTTGAGTGTTTCCCTTGTGATTGATTTCTAGTTTTATTCCTCTGTGGTCTGAGAAGATAACAGATTATAAATTTGATTTTTCTTAATTTGTTGAAGCCTATTTTGTGGCCCAAGATATGATCAATTTTGGAGAATGTCACATGTGCTGCTGAGAAGAATATATATTCACTAGTTTGGGGGGTAGAATGTGCTAAAAAACAAAAAGAAACAACAACAACAAAACAAACAAACAAACAAACTCTGCCAACAAAAAAAGAACAAATGGGTCTACACTTCCAAGGGATCACAATGGAGTTACAGTATTGGACTCCATTAAGAAAGAGTTTGCTGAAATTATGGAAATGGAATTAAGAATAGGCATATCAAACAAGGTGAATAGAATTGAAGAGAAAGTTGAAAACCAACAAAAAGGAGCCAAAATAATATTTCATAAAATTAATGGAAAAGTCACTTCACTAAAGAGCTCCATGAAATATACTAGAACTTAAAAAAAAAATAAACAATCATTTAAGTAACTTCAAAACACAGCAGAATGAATCAGAAACAGATTAAACTAAGAAGAAGAAAATCTCAGAGCTTGAAAACAAGACTGTCAAGCTAGCCTACTTACTCAAAGAGGCAGAAAGAGCATAAAAAGTCTGAGTCATCACTGAGAGAGACATGGGACTATGTGGAGCAAACTAACATTCATATTTTAGGTATCACTGAAAGAGGAGAAGAAAGAGGTAAAAAACATGGAAAACTCTATTTGTCAGAATTATTGAGGAAAATGTTCCTGGTATTGCCAGAGATACAGATATTCAGATATGAGATGTTATCAAACATCAGAAAGGTGCATAGCAATTAGAACATCTCCATGACACACAGCAATAAACCTAGCAAAATGAAGGAGAAAATTCTCCATGTGGTGGGAAACCTGTCAGGCTACCAGACGTCTCAGTAGAAACCTTGCAAGCCAGAAAAGAGTGGGACTCCATCGTCAATCTTCTTAAACAAAACAACTCTCAATCTAGCATCTTGTATCTGCAAAACTAAGGTTCACAATTGATGAAGAAATTATGTTTTTGTCAGCCAACAAATACTGAGGGAATTTGTCTTGACCAGACTTGCTCTGCAGGAAAGACTTATAACAGCATTGTACACAAATCAACTCAATAGATAATGCAAGCATAAAATCACCCACAAAAGCTAAAGCTCACAACTCTTATAAAACCATAGCACAAGTGGGGTAACAAAGTAAGCCCATACATCGATTTAATGTTAACAGTTTAAATGCACCACTCAAAAGGTATAGGCTGGATGAATGGATGAAAAACCACAACACATGTATCTTCTGTTTCCAGGAAACACATCTAAAACACAAGGATGCATAAAAGGATGTAAAGAAATATTCCATCCAAATGAAAACTAAAAGAGAGGAGTTATAACCATTCTCACATCTGATAAAATTGTTGTTAAAAGAATAAAGGTAAAGAAAGACAGAGAGTCATCATATAATGGTGAAGTGAATAAATCAAGACATAACAATTCTACATATGTATGGAATTAATACAGAAGCTCCCAGATATATGTATAAAACAAATTTTACTAGAGCTAAGCAAAGAAATAAGTAGCATTGTCATAATTGTTTGGGACTTCAAATTATCAAAGCAGAAAATAAATGAACTCTGGGTCTAACCCAGTTGTAAATCAGATTGACATCTGCTTTTAATGTTAATATGAGGAAACTGATATTTTGTGATTTGCCTGAACTCGTCAGTATTCAATCCCAGGCAGTGTAATGCTCGATCGTACAATAGTAAGGATACAGAGTGTCATCTTCAATTCCAACATGGATGTCAAATAAGATGAACGGAATTGAAGAGAAACTTGAAAACCTCCTCCTCCCATTGCCTTAGTTTCTGTCAGTCACCAAGTAAAGTAAATTCTTCCTGAAAAGTCAGTTTCTTCTGTCATCTCCCCACTAGCACTGCTCGGTTCAGCCTCTCCTCCCCTCATACCTGGGCTGTAACAATTGAAATCTGCCCACCTACCTTCTTTCCATCTAGTCTGTATGTCTTAAAACCATTTCTCCCAGTGCTGTCATAGCAATATTCCTAAAAACAAATCTGTCCTATTATTTCCCATATTAAAACTGCTTTATATCTCCCCATCACTGCAGAGACCTGGTCAAATTCTTTAATGTGGCACACAGAATCTTCATGATCTTGGTGTGGTCTACCCTCATAATCTGCTCCTTTGCTTCATACCTCACCCACTCCTGGCTCAAATATATCAAATACCTCTGCTTGCTCTCTTATGTCTTCATTTATTCTGTTCTTTCTGCTTAGATAACCTTCCCAGCACCCTCGTGTAGCTTCCTTCTTTTTATGGAAAAATCTTATCCATTTTTCAGGTCTCAGCTTGAACAATCACAGTACACTGTGATTTTTTGTCTCTGCCTACACTAGAAGTAGACACTCCCTTCTCCATTCCTTCCCAGTATGCTCTGCCTTTCTCTAGAAAAGGACTTAACCTCTGGCACGGTGATTGTCTCAGTGGGGGCCTGTAAACACCACAAGAGCAATGACTATGTAACATTCATGGCTGCTTACAATCTCATCTCTACCATCTCACCACACAAAACTGGCACTCCTGCCATATTAAACAAAATAATATCCTCTACCTGCCTAATGATTTATTTCTGCTGTCATTCTTGTACATTTTGGGATACTGAGCATTACTCTGGCCTCTGTCCACTAGTTACCAGTAGGACTTTGCCCTTTTAGTGTGCCTCTGTTTTTGGCAACCAGAATATCTCCAAACATTGCCAAGCCTATGAGGATCATTTCATTGAAAGTACAGAAAAGCCTCCTTGAAGGACGTTCTAATTCCAGTTGCAGCAATGTGTTAAATAGAATAATGTTGCAAGCACAAAGTCCCAACTTAGACTACAACAATTGGTCTCAGCTAAGGAGACATTAGTTTCTCAGGTGGTTTTACTTCAGCATTCATGCCTGTCCCAAAGCAAAGTATATTGGAACCCCGGACAGCAGTTAGGGAAGCTTGGGCAGTAGCCTAAAGCCTCCCTTATAAGATAACCGGGGACCAGGGGCATTCCCAGGATATTTAGTTAATTTTTTAAAGAGTTTTGTCTAAATAAAATCCAGTTAAATTGGCCATTGAGAGGATTATTTCAGAGGATTGGCCTTGAAGAAGCATTTTGAGAGGAAATAAGTGGAAAAGGAGGAGGGCTAGCCCAAATTTAGCAAGGTAACAGGGTCAGGTATTTTAAATGTATTCAGTCACATGTTACTGTTATTTCCTTAAAATTTAATGGTTATATAAGCTGATATTTGTCTAAAAAATAATTAATGGTAAAGAACCTCAATTCCAAACCCCTCATCTGCCATTGTTATAAGGAATGAAGATGTTATCTTGGCCTTGGATAATTATGCTATGATATTCAACAAAAGGTGCAAACACGTACACATAAACTAGAAAATTAATAGTATTAAAATGCCCATACTATTCAAAGTGATCTATACTCAGTGCACTCCCTATCAAAATGCCAACAATATTCTTCACAGAATTGAAACAAAACCCCTAAAATTTATATGAAACCACAAAACATCTTCAATTGACAAGGGAATATGGGACAAATTTAACAAAGCTGGAGGCATTACACTACCAGGCTTCAAAATGTATTACAAAACTATAGAAAGAGAAATATCATGGTACAATATAAAAAATAGATACATACACCAATGGACCTTAAATAACCCAGAAATGAATCCATGCATTTGTAGCAAACTCATTTTCAAGCAAGTTGTCAAGAACACCCATTGGGAAAAAATTATTTTCTGCAATAAATGGTCCTGGGAAAACTGTGTATCCATATGCAGAAGACAAAACTAGGCCCCATCTCTCACATTATACAAAAATAAAATCAAGGGCAGCACCTGTGGCTCAAAGGTGTAAGGTGATGGCTCCATGTGCCAGAGGTGGCGGATTCAAACCTAGCCCCAGCCAAAAACTGCCAAAAAAATAAAAAATAAAAACAAATAAATAAAATCAAAATGGATTAAAAACTTAAATATAAAACCCAAAACTATGAAAATACTAAAGGAAAACCTAGGAGAAGCTTTAGGACATTAGTTTGGGAATAGTTTTATGGGTAAGACCACAAAACCACAGACGACAAAGCCAAAATAAATAAATGGTATTTCAACCTAGGTTTCCACATGGCAAAGGAAGCAATTAATACAGCTGAGAGATAAACTACAGAGTAGGAGAAAATATCTAAAACTATCAATATGACAAAAGCTTAATAACCTGAATATATAAGGAACTAAAATAATTCAATAGCAAAATTCCAAATAATCCAATTTAAAAGTGGGTCAAATAATATAAATAGACATTTCACAAAAGAAGATATACAAATGGTCAACGTGCACATGAAAAAAATGCTCAAAATCACTAATCATCAGAGAAATTCGTCCCAAACCACAGTGAGACACCATGTCTTCCTAGTTAAATGGCAATTATCAAGAAGAAAAAATACAACAAATGTTGAAGACAATGCAGAGAAAGGAACAGCAGCACACTATGGGTGGAAACACAAATTAGTATAGCTGCTATGGAAAAAGTATGGAGGTTCCTCGAAAATCTAAAAAACATCTACCATGGTGGCGCCTGTGGCTCAGTGACTAGGGTACCGGCCCCATATGCCAGAGGTGGAGGGTTTAAACCCAGCCCCGGCCAAAAACTGCAAAAAAAAAAAAAAAATCTACCATGTGATTGAGAAAGCATCTTCTGGGTCTATATCCAAAGAAAGGGAATCAGTATATCTGAACTCTCACGTTGATTGAAGCACTAATCACAACAGCCAAGGTGTGGAAGCAACAAAAGTATCCATCAATAGAAAATGTGGCATCCTTGTGCATGTACACAATGAAATATTATTCAGCCATATAAAAGAGTAAAATCCTGTAATTTACAGCAATGGATTGGAATTGGAGGATGTTATGCTAAATGGAATAAGCCAGACATAGAAAGATGAATATCACGTGTTCTTACTCACTATGGGATCTCATGACGATAGAGAATGGCATGACAGTCACCAGAAACTGGGATGACTATGGGGTGGGGGAAGAAGAAGAAGTTGGTTAACTTAACCATAACTTCTAACTGTAAAAGTTTTAGTGTTCAATAGCACATTAGGGTGATGATAATTAACAATATTTATAGTATATTTCAAAATAACTGGTAGAGAAGATTTGGAAAATTCTCAACATAAAGAAGTGATAAATGTTTGAGGTGATGAGTATACTAATTAGCCTGATCTGATCATTTCACATGTCTGCACATATAAAATATCACCTGTATGCCATAAAAATGTACAATTATTATGTACCCATAAAAGAATTTTTTTAAATATTTAAAAGGAAAAAAGGATTTTAGGTAACTAAGATCTGAATAAAAGATTAATGCACTGATTTCACCAAGGGAACTCTGCACTCTTAACAGAGACAAAAACTGAAAATCCAAGAATGTTTGAAAGGCTGTGATGGTGGGAACACAGCAATGAAACAGGATCTTAGCTGAGAGTTGGTGTGTTGAGGGCACCTTCCTGCTGCACCTCAGATCTTACCTTCTGGCCATCACGTTGGTCTTCCTTCACTAACCAAGATGTTGCTATGAATATGTAACTCAAGCTTCCCAAATTTCTGTCAACACACTTGAGGGACCAATGAGGCATTCGGTTTACGTGACTTACTGTGTAGAATAAATTTGAGGAAAGGCAGCCCGGGGTTCCCCTCCTTGCTAATGCTGAAGAACGCTGATTTCTAGACTTACTACTTTAATGGGAACATTTTGGAAATGAGGTGAGAAAATCCTGCTTACCAGCTCTGTGACTTGGAACATGTCACTCAATTTCTCTGAACCTTAGTTTCCCATCTTGAACACTAACAATACTGTACTGGAAAGTTTTAAGGGGTCATATGATTTATTTTTTCTTCTTTTTCCTTCTGGGCATTTCTGTGCTTTCCAGGACGGGTCTGCCCTATTTAGGGCTGTTATTCCAGTATGAGAGGTGTTCTTGACCTCGCTGTTCATTCATGCCTGTGTTTACTCACTCCGCAGACTGATTTTCCGCAGGGCCAGCCAATAGTTACACTAGAGAGAACTCCTGACTGCCTGGCCCCATTCACTGAGGGCAGCTCTTCCACGTTCTCTGTGCTGAGCAGTATTTGTTATTTTCTATTATCGATGCAGCTGTCATTTCTGTAAGATCTCACATGACTCATAGTTGGTCAGAACAGACCCCATCCAGATTTCACCTGCTGATGTGCTCTGGTGTCCAAGAGGGCTGGAAGCAGCGTGCTGGGCAATCCACTAAGGGCCCTTCAGTCCCTTCCCTTGACCTTTCTCCTAACTCCATTCTCCAGGTTCCTCCAGGGTCTTCTGAGGTTCCACAGAGTGGGCAGCAGGGGTAGAAGGGAGCATGGAAATTAGGGATGAAAAGGAATTGCATATCAAGATGCTATTTTGGATGCCATTTCAATGGTGTTTGGCTGAATCTGACCTGCACTGCGATCTCTGGGATCCTAAAAATCTGTTGTTTTGTTTTACTCTAGGACATTTTCTAGGAGAAGGCTGTGGTAGAAAAAAACACACCATCTTTATGTCCAAATAACCTGTGAATTAGGGATGTTTTTAAATGTGAGTTTCCTGAACTCATGGGATTCTTCAGAAATGCCTTTGAGGTGCTACTTCAAAAAAATCACATAGGGACCTGGGCTCCAGACCCCCATACCTGTTTAAATCAAAGTGGCTCAGTTAGTTTATTTTTAATATAGTAGAATTATTCTTGCCTTTTTTTCTTAAGTTGTATTACTAAAAGGACATTTGGACTCCCCTGAAATGACGCCTTTGGGGCCTTGTGGAAACCTTCCATCCCTCCCTAACTGGACGCACTGCAGATCCTGAAACTCAGCGACTCCCACGCTGTCAGAAATGGGAAGGGAATTCAGAGAAAGAATGAAAGTATCAGGACTGGGAAGGGTCGCGGAGCCACAGCCCTTGTGAGAATCAACAACTGCCTTCTGCCTTTCTTTACAGATTCTCAAGACATCATATTCCTAACTTCTAACCTTGTAGCTTCCTAAAACCAAAGTCCTCCTTAGACTGAGACGTTTCTCAGGGCTTGTCTCACCTGACAGCTCGGCAGCGCTGGGCCCTGAGAGCCACTTCCCTCTGTTTAAAAGCAGGCAGGTGCGTTGGACTCCGTGACCTCCACAGCTCCTGGGGTCCCTCTGCTGCTCCTCAGTCTTCTTCAACTTTCCCTTCTTTCCAAATCCCATCGGTTCTGTCCCAGGTTCCCGTGTCCTTTTAGTGTCCTGTCTTCCTTGATGATCTCATTCCTCAAGTGCTAGAGACGCTACCTCACTTCAGCAGGTCCTCAGCCACTCCGTTCTCTTCTCTAACCTGAACCACATTTCTGTCAGTGTCATAATCACCACTGCCATCTGCACAGCTGCCCAAGCCAGAAACCCGGGCATCTTCTTCGACTCCCAAATCCTCAACTCCTTTGCCTCTCCTCCTCCCCCATACGTGCTCAACACAGGGGGACCATTTCCACCCTGAGCACTTGTCACGCCTCTGCCCCCCTTCTTCTCACTCCTGTTTCTTGGTTTGCCCTCACCTCACCCAGCACTGAAGAGCCGCTGTGACCCCAGCTGCGTCTCAGCAACCACCGCACCTTCCTCACTGCATGCTCCAGACTTTAGGTAAATCAGTTTTTCTAAATGCACTTCAACACCTCTGGTTGTTTCTCACCTTTTCCTGGTAAATTCAAGCTACTTTGACGTTCCTTACGGGGCCGTGCACAGTGCTGCTCCAACGTGTCCGCTCCTGATACTCTGTCAAAACCGGACATGTACGAGGGCACTGCCCTCACTCTGCAGCCTTGCCACGGTCTGTTGGTGCCCCCTTTAGGTGGAACGGTCTTCGCCCAGGTCTTTACCTGACTACCGTGACTCCTAGTCTTCACATTTCCACGAGGACATTATTTCCTGCTGAGAGTGTTTACTGCTTCTGCGAACTTTGGTGGATTCCCTACCCCCGCCCTCCCATTGCTGTTATTACTTTCTTTACATGCGCATGAGCAGTTACCACATTGCACTGGCAATGTCGCTTACTTCTTCTATCTCTTATCTGGATTCTCAACTTTAAAAAATGCAGAAACCTGTTCTATTTCCAGCACTTAGCAGGGTGCTGAGCATTCAGTAAAGAATCCCCAGTGAGTGAACCAATGAAGGACCTCCAAAGGACAAAGGAGAAGTCTCTGAGATTAAGGACTCAGGAGCATTGATATTCAAGATGTAGCAAAACAAAGAATGAAAAACAGGCGAGCAGTGGGGAATTTAGTTATTTGGTTCTGGTAAAGGGATAATTTTACATTCTTTGAAGTGTGAGTTGTGTAAGTTACGTAAGACAAGATAGTAGGATTTAAATATTTCTGGAACTGATCACATACATAGCTATGTAACCAGACTGAAATCTTAACTGAATATCTTGAATTGATATGGGAAAATGTATGCGATAGAAAGGAAAACGTAAAAATTGACAAAGAATCTCAATACGGGCCCTAAGTCTTTGGTGGGGACATTTCTCACCAAATTAAGAACTGTGCTAGGGATTCAGAAATAAGTAAACCCCATTTCCTGATTCAATAAGCTCGCAACAATGAGAAAAAAAGTAGCAACAATAGCAATAAGTTGCTGCAGTAAGTTGGTCAGCACAGAAGCCAGGACTGGAGGAAATACTGTAATTGCATGCAGAAGAGGAACACTAACTCCAGTTTCCGGAAGACATTCTAGAAGAGGTGAGAAGTGACCTAAGCCACAGAAAAAGGGAATGAGTAGGATTTGATCTGTTGAAGAAGAAAGGTGGGGGAACTTTAGGGAACTCGGGCAGAGAAAGTGGTCATCACAGGGCAGAAGTTAGTAAAGGAAAGCCTGGCGTGTTTGGAGAGTCAAGCAGACTCACGAAGCAGGGTCCAAAGTTCATGGGGGTCACCCGGGTGACAATGCTGAAAAGGCTGATGCTAAGGCAACTGGGGCAAGGTGTAGCCGCCAAGTCTTTTAAGGACATTAGTAATATAATGATATGTAACTTTTAGAAAATCTACCCAATAAGAGATAAATGCTGAGGCAATAATCCAGGGACCTTTGGGTAACTTTAAACATCAGTGGTCCATTCATAGGAATGATGGACCCTGAGCCTGTGTGTGTGTGTGTGTGTGTATGTGTGTGCAGGGTGTATAAAGATGTAATGAAGGGCAGCTACGTCTTTGAGGGGTGGGAGATGGCATCCCACCGTTCCTGTATATGCTGCAGTTCCTACATGCAGTGCCTTCACTCCAGTATTCTTCCACACAGTTTGAAAAGGTCAGATTGCTGAATTCATTTCATGAGGCGAAGGGCAACTCAGAGAAAAGACCACAAAGCATATCATGGGAAATAATACAAGGTGTTTCCTAATCTTTAAAACATCTTCGTGCTATGTAGGTAAATCCATCTGCTGGGTTTTATCTCATCTCTACAGAGCCTTCTTTTTGATGCTAGGGCAGATTTTTTTCTGTTAGTATATTATATATAAAATATTAAAATCCCAGATAAATTCAGAAAGTTAAGATCAATGCATTTGTTAAAATATCAATACAAAGAGAACAGCTGGGATAAACTCTTCCCTGGAAAACAAACAAACAAAAAGTCTTTCTGAATGTTCCCTGCAGGCCTGTCATCTCTTCCTCAAGCCAAGTGACAAGTGAGTTATACAATGGGGCTTCAAAAGGTTCCAACCATATTGCATGGCAGATGCTCTGAAACTATTTTTCAGAGAGTCTTCTGGGGCCCCTGTGCCCTCTGATTCCCCTGAAGCAATTTATGACCTACTCTCTTTTGCATCAGTTACACCGTGACCACATTAATCCACAAGAAGCATTAACCTCATCCTCTACTCCAATTTTTCTGAACACTCCCGCAGACTTCCCTCCTATCCCACCACCGTTTACATACATTAGGCTCTTCTGTATATAATCTAAGGCAGCATTATTCCAGACACATATTAGTGCAAAAATGACCGATTTGATCTACATTGAACTTGTACCTAATTCACTGGTTCTGGTAGAAAGGATACCAGAATTAGGTACCAGTGAATTAGGTACATTTATGGTTGTGTTCTACCATAAATCCTCCAGCAGCTTTCATTTTTGAGGATAATTATCTTTCTGCTTATTTCCCAATCAATCTCACTTCAAAATTAACCCAGGTTAGCAGTTCATGTGATGCTGACTGTGTATGAAAACCTATAGATTGTCCCTTAGATCCACATGTTAGAGGCACTCGATAATCTTCATTATAATGCTGCTTTCAGTGAAATCCTACCTTTGACATATGGAGACTACAAAATACTTTGCATTTATAGATCTTGTTGAATTGATGACTGTTACCTACACATCAGCAAATCATGAAAATTAGAGTTGGAAAAGTCTCATCAGGACTGAGAGCCCATCCCCAGAGGCTGTCTAAGAATGCTACTCATAATTCAACATTTATTAAGCTCTTAACTTGGACTAGGCGCTTTACAGAGCAAAAGGCTGGACGGAATTTTAGCCCAAGTTATTTGCAACAATGCACCATCACCCTGTCTTTTTTTTCTCTTTGAAGGGCTCCAGAAATGCGGCTTCTAATATGTTCCACAAACAAAGATGTTATGGCTTGATACATTTTTTCTTTTCTTTTTTTTCTTTTTTGGACTTTATCAATTTTTAATAATATTAAAAGAAGATGACAAAACATTAAAATCTAGTCATTGTGATATGTGTAATGTTTTCAAATCATCTTCTAATTTTTTTAATTTTTATTAAATAATAATTGTGTACATTAGTGCAATCATGGGGCACAATGTGCTAAATTCATACACAATCTGAAATATTTTCATCAAACTGTTTAACATAGCCTTCATGGTATTTTCTTAATCACTATATGTAGACATTAGTATTCTGCATTTAGTAAGCTTCACCTATACCCTTCTAAGATGCACCGTAGGTATGATCCCACCAATTGCCCTCCCTCCACCCATACTCCCCCATCCCCTCCCTTGCCATTTTCTCCATATTCTTGTGCTATAATTTGGTTTTAGCCTTCATATGAAAGCTATCAATTAGCTTCATAGTAGGGCTGAGTACATTGGATACTTTTTCTTCCATTCTTGAGATACTTTCCTAGAAAAATATATTCCAGTTCCATCCATGTAAACATGAAAGACATAAAGCATCCATCTTTTTTTAAGGCTGCATAATATTCTATGATATACATGTACCACAATTCATTAATTGTGGCCCATTCATGGGTCGATGGGCACTTGGCCTTCTTCCATGACTTAGCAATTATATATTGGGCTGCAATAAACATTCTGGTACAGATGTCTTTGTTATGATGTGATTTTTGATCTTCTGGATATATACCTAGTAAAGAAATTATAGGATCAAATGGCAGGTCTACTTTTAGATTTCTTAGTATTTTCCAAATATCCTTCCAAAAGGAATGTATTAGTTTTTATTCCCACCAGCAATGCAGAAGTGTTCCCTTTTCTCCACATCCATGCCAGCATCTCTGGTTTTGGGACTTTGTCATGTGGGCTAATCTTACTGGAGTTAACCATAACCTGGAGAATCTTCTTAAAACATCCACTACGGTCTTTTGTAACTGAGATCTGGAGAGAAAGGAGGAAAAAGAGGCAAAGGAACAGAAAAGAATGACAGCTCTAGTAATGGCACTCTGAGAAATGAGCAACCTTCAGGGGCAGAGGGAAACCAGAGGAGCGAAAAACAAGTGCCTCCATTGTGGTCAGACTGGCCACTTCAGAGAAGACTGCCCCCAGCAGTACCACCAGCTGGGCAAGCCACCTGGCCCCTGTCCAGAATGCAAGGGTGACCCCTGGAGGGTGGCCTGTCCCCAGAGGCGAAGGGCTCCTGGGACAGTGACCCCATCAGAGCCCAAACTGGACTGAGAGTGCCCGGGGCATATTCTCATGGCTCCAACTTGTGT